>VWZI01000946.1:1524-12549 GCA_013396835.1 Psilopogon haemacephalus | reverse complement strand
ATGAGTGGCTGCAAGACTCCACCTGTGAATTCCCTGCCCAGGCACAAGCGAAGGGCAGCGTGCGGGTGTTTAGCACATCTAAGTTTAATTTCTTCTACAAATAGCTTGACACCAATTTGGAGACACAATCTCTCCTCTTCCAACCTAGAAAGAGGAAAGAGCACCTGCAATGAATAACAGGAGAAGTGCTGTTTTGGTATGGTAGTGTTTGTAGATGTGTCCTGGTAGGGCATAAATCCTGACCAAATTCGTTCAAACTCCTGCTCTTTCACTCCTCCTGTAGCAAGGTCCGGGAGTGGCAGGTGAGCAGGCAATGAGATATTGAACGAAGGAAGCCCCGTGGCACATGACCAAGTCAGGTGTCTTGTGCTGTCCCTCAAAGCGTTAGGGTGGACCCCTAGGCATAGGACTTTGAATTCATTGGCCAAAACAATGGATGCTACTGCCTATTGGTCAGTTTCACCCTTCAAAATAGTGTATTTAAGGAAGGGTGATTAGGACCATTGCTCTCTTTTCCTGCTGCCTCCATCGGGACCGGACATCTATTTGCACGTCTTTCACAGCGGCCACGTGTTTGCAGCATGCATTGCATCCTACAGCAGCGGCAAGGGAAACTCTTTTCTCCTCCTCTCCTCGGGACTCTGTACCTATCACGCCTATGAGTAAAGGCAAGGTTAGGATTCCCCTCTGTTATCAGGTTCCCTGTTTTCCAAGTTCTGACTGTTTAAACTGTTTAAGCTTTTGATTCTGTGTTTATAAATAACCTTTGTGTAATAACCTCTTATCGACTGAACATCCAAAGAATCTCAGGGAATTTCCCCCG
This sequence comes from Psilopogon haemacephalus, assembly GCA_013396835.1. Lineage (NCBI taxonomy): Eukaryota > Metazoa > Chordata > Aves > Piciformes > Megalaimidae > Psilopogon > Psilopogon haemacephalus. The sequence goes on along the minus strand of VWZI01000946.1, from coordinate 11,726 downwards.
GAATTTCAATTATTAATAATAATTTAAAAAATATTTGTAAAATATGATCAATAATTCACAACTGCTTATTAATAATTGCAACAAGATGATGGTGGTGACAACATAGTAACAACTCTCCTCTGAGCAGAATATTGGAGGTGATCAGGTCTTGGTTTGGCTACTATGCTGTGTTGATCTGTCAAATATACATGAGGCCGAGTGCTTTTTAAGCATAGTTACTATATTTTTGTACTATATTAAAATTCACAAGAGCACACTAAAAAATTGAGATGGTCCACTCTTTGAGCTGGGACTATAAGTAAAAGGAGCCAGACACCAGCCTCTCCTGTGGCATAAGATAGAAGCACTTACACTGCAGTGAAATACAATCTAAAATGAATTTCTGTGTCTTGAAGAGTGTGTAAGACCCCTGAAATGCCAGGAAGTAGGTACATGTGTGATGGAGTGATCTGAATGAAAGAAAAAAGAGAGGGGTTACAGAAATAAGAGTTGTCACAGGATCACATGATGTTGGGGGTCAGAAGGGACCTCCATAGATCATCAAGTCCAACCCTCCTGCCAGAGCAGGACAATACAATGTAGCTCACATTGCACAAGAAAATGTCCAGACAGGGCTGGAAAGCCTCTAGAGAAGGAGACTCCACAACCTCTCTGGGAAGCCTGTTCCAGTACTCCATGGTAACACCTCATGTTGAGGTGGAACTTCCTGTGCTGTAGGTTATACTGATTACCCCTTGTCTTATCACAGAGCGTGTGCTGGTTTGAGGCCAATTGGAATATTTTACTGAGAGAAATTAAATCGTTGGCTGTGAGGAGAAAACAGTGACCTGTATCACTCAGTCTTCTGTTGAGAAACACCAGTAGTCAAAATATAAGATAAGGTACTCACTTCTCACACACTTCTCAGTTAGTTCTCACTTGTTTTTCTCTCTCTCTGGCAGTCAGTGTGGTTGCATCTGCCTTAATTATTTAATCCTGTCTAACCTTTTTCCTCTAACCTCCTTGTTCTCTTTTTTACATCTCACCTCAAATCTCTCCAGATTTACCACATGAGATATATGGGGATTGATCTGGTTATTTTCCAAAGGGAAGGAAAGAAGAGGGAATTGGGGAGTAGGTCTGGGTTGAGAGCCTCCTGGCAGTCTGACTGTTTAGGGAGGGATTTTGTGTTTCTGTATTACTTTAAACTTGTATATAACTGTATATATTTGTATATTGTATATATATATGCTTGCAAATTGTGCTAAGCTGTAAATATAGCTTCCTTAACTTCCAGCCAACTGAGTGTAGTCTGGTGAATTTGTGTGGGGTGGCAAGTAAATCCCAAACCATCACAGGGCTCAACTGAGAAGAGCTTGTCCCCTCCCTCCTAACCCACACCCCTCAGATATTTATCAGCATTGATTAGATCCCCTTTAAATCTTCCCTTAGGCCCAGGTACCTCAGCCTCACCTCACAGGGCAGTGCTCCAGTGCCTTAATTATCTTCCTTGCCCTTTGTTGGACTCTTTGAAGTAGATCCCTGTCTCTCCTGAACTGGGGAGCCCAAAATTGAACACAATATTCCAGGTGAGTGTAATGTAAGAGAGAAAAAATAAGGAGCATTTGACCTTTATTCCCACAGCTTCAGGATGCATCCCAAGGGGTAGGAAACATAGTGGGACATGATATATGTTAAAGACTGGGCTGTACTGACCTGGATTATGTTAATATGTTGTTTGTATGATGGCATAAAAGGAGTCACTGTGAGGGTGATGGGGGTCTTTTTGGTCTTTTGCATTTGGTCCTGATCCTGCACAAGCCTTACACTTGCACTAGCCTGGAATAAAGAGCACTTATTTCTATCCAAAGTGTGTCATTACATTTGTCAGATTACTGGCAGCAACAGGTGAGGTCTCACCAGGGCAGAATAGAGGGGGAAGAGAACATCCCTTGATCTGCTGGACACACTCCTCTTAATGCACCCCAGGATCTCTTTGGCCTTTTAGGCCATTGTCAAGGTCCAGAGGCCAGAGATTAACATGATCTCTGTCCAGAGGAGCAAGACCTGTTCTTATAGATTTCTGTGCTGTGAAATTAAAGTACAAGCGAGACCAGATAGCACCACAGAACTGTTTATTAAGGGATAAAGTTGGACAAAACAGAGGGAAAGAGGGAGTGAGGGACAGAGAATGGGAGAGAGAGAGAGAGAGGGAACAATGGAGAAATTAGGAGAGGGGGGAAAAAAGAGCAGCGGAGGGAGACAAGCAGGGATTATATTACCATCAGATGGAGATGGGGGAGGTGAGAGAGAGGTGTGTGTGGTCCAGGGGTGCTCCGTAGCATTTGTCAGGAGTCTGTCTTCTTGCTGGTGGAGGTGTTGTTCCTGAATTCTTCTCCCCGGGTTCTTCCTCCTGAGTTCGTCTCCCGAGTTCTTCTTTATACATTTTTTTTTCCCCCAGTCCCAGTCTTATCAGTGTCCAGGTGCAGCTCCCCAGGAAATTCCTCCTGTGCATTGTCATGCTTTATCAGGGGTCTGGTGGCAGCACTGGGGAGGGCCTCTGCCCCTGCCTGTGCCGCTTACCTGTTCATCCCCTGAAATACACAAGTCCTCTCTCTTTAGGGTAGCTGATGAATATCCTGAAAACCATATTAGGCAGAAATCTGGGAAAGTCACAAAAGACCACAGTATTTACATCCCAGAGCATCAGCAAAGTGCTGCATCTCTGATAATTTGGATTCAGCCAGGAATATTGTCTGAGTCTGGGGCAAGGAGACAGCAATCCTTATCTTCATTGATTGAAACAGGGGAGAGCCTTCAGTCTCTCGCAGCCACAAGGGCACATTGCTGGCCATGAACAGCTTCTTGTCCACCAGGACTCCCAGGTCCTTCTCCATAGGGCTGCTTTCCAGCAATTCATCTCCCAACTTGTACAGGTGCAGTTTATTATTCCTTTCCAAGTTCAAGACTCTGCACTTATCCTTATGGAACCTCATATGGTTCCTCTTTTCTCAGCTCTCCAGTCTATCCAAGTCTTGCTGAATGGCTCCACAGTCTTCAGGTGTGTCAGCCAAGCCTCCCTGTTTGGTACTGTCACCAAACTTGCTGAGCAGACTCTGTCCCCTCATCATCATATATGCCATCATCCACCCAAGATACAGGTACAGTACCGTAGCCATTTAAGCTTTCCTGGAGCCCACAAACCCAACAGAATAGAACTTAGGATGCCTTCCCCTTCTCCCTATATGGAAAAAAATAGGCAGAAGAGTAAAAGGCGTAAAGCAGCCAAAGAACAGCCCTGTGCTGATTTAAAAGTTAAAAACTACCTTTCATTTTTTTGGTTAAAATTATTTCAGGGAAAGGAAGGTTACAGAGATATAAGGGAAGGGAATAGATACAGATATACATACAAAACTAGGCTGGATGGCAGTGGATTATCTGGATTGAAATGGATTCTCTTTGGATGCAGTCCCAACACGAGGTAGCAGGTCTAGCCTTGTGGTTAGGTCAGCCATGTGGCTAACAGGAGCAGCAGCAACAAGGAGATGGTGCAGCAGCAGAAGTGAGAGAGTGAGCAGGAAGTTGACTGCCTCTTAAATAGGATTGTGGACAGGGAGTGGAATAAACTGTGACCCAGGGGCTCCTCCACCCAGGAGGAGATGGGTTTCTCTGCGCACCTGTGGTCAGGTTTCCAGACCAGTTGCCCACCCCAGGATGGGCTTAATCCAGCATAAGTACACATACAGGTGTGTGTGCAGAACTGCTCATGCAGATGTGGGTTCTGCAGTCAATTAAATATGTTCGTTACCTGAGCCTCACCCATTGTGATGCCTGTTTCCTTCTTGACCACCTTGTGACAGGATGTAGGTGTTCAGCCCCTGCATTGTGTACAACTGGTACGGGCTAGACCAGACTCCACATGAACACTCCAGACACAGCCTTAGGGGTGGCCAATAGTGCAGATCAGTTCACTTTCCTGCCCCCTCACAACCCTGCTCTGTCTTATCGATCTGCACAACACACCAGAGGAGGAGGTGATGCTCAGGGTCATCTTTTGCCGTATCAAGAACAACCACAGAAGACCACTCTCCAGATAACAGGTCCCAGTAAGTGAGGCTCAAAAGTCACATTATCACCCATTAGAAGACATATGCATGCTTTGTTCAAGGATTGAGCTCCTGAAATGCTTAAAGTATTACATCAGCTTCAGAACTAATGTAAAAAAGAAGAGAAGCTCTGTAAGAAGCAAAGAGCACATTTGGAGAAGTTCTGTGTAAGGTGAGAGCTGTAGCAAGCTGCTCATCAGGACAGAGCTTCTGGCAAGTGAGGAAGTTTTCCAGATGTACTGAAAACACTTCTTTTTCTCTAGTAGGCTTGCTAATTTTGGTCAAGAAGTGTTTGCCTTCAAAAAATAAAGCAAATATTTATAAACTCCTCTACTTTGTGGAAAAAAGTCTCTCCTGAAGGCTGTTTTCATATTTGTTTCAGGAAAAAATACTTTCTATTCTTTACCTTTTTTCAAAATACTAATTTTGACTTACAATACTTTACTATATATGTTTGTAATATAACTGCTATTCACCATATCATGGAATAGCTTAGGCTGGAAGAGACCTTAGAGATCATAGAACGGTTTGGAAGGAACCTCAAAGATCATCTAGTTCCAACCCCTTGCCATAGGCAAGGACACCTAATCATCGAATTAGAGATACCTAATCATCTCATCATCAGATCATCTAATCTGATCTCCCTGCCTAGACCAGGTTACTCAAGGCCCCATGCAACCTGGCCTTCAACATCTCCAGGGAGGGGGCATCCCCAACCTTGCTGGACAGTCCATTCCAGAGTCTTGCCAACCTCCTAGTGAAGAATTTCTTCTTAAGATCCAATCTAAACACATTCTCCTTGAATGTCAATCTATTTTCACGTGTGGACACTTGTATTTTCAGTGGACACTTGTAAAAAGTCCTTCTCCAACCCTTCAGGTATTGGAAGGCAGTTACAAGGTCCCTCCAGAGTCTTCTCCAGGCTGAAGAACCCCAGTTCCCTCAGTCTATCCTCACAGCAGAGGTGTTCCAGCCCCTGGATCATATTTGCAGACCTCCTCTGTGCTTGTTCCAACTGATCTATGTTCCTCTTACAGTGAGGACAGACGGAACTGGACACAGTATTTGAGGTCTCAGCAGAGCAGAATAAAGGATGAGAATTATGTCTCCTGCCCTGCTGCCCATGTTTCCGCTGATGCAGAAAGACATAGTTGGCCTTCTGGGCTGCATGAGTGCACTGCCGGCTCATGGGGAGCTTCTCAATAGATTTTTCAGCAAGTCTTTCAAAGCTTCTCTACCACAAAGGAATGCTGCATCCAAAGGTGAGAGGAAGGGTGGTGTTGGGTATCTGGATAAGAAATGTGCTGGATGTATAAGCACCACTAGGTGACAGAGTTTGACACTGCTGTGAGCTTTGTTTCACCCAAAAGTGGGAAAACTGCTAGTGCAGATTTCCTAAAAAGTCAGATTTAGGAGGTGGAAATGGAGTTTGTTGTGTGCAATGTTTGATGTGTGATGGTCATAGTTGTCAGGAGAGTCAGAGTTTCTCATTAGGCTGGTGGAAATACAGCCAGTAATGCTGAGAGCATATACAATTTGATGGAAAATATCTGCTGTTGCAGCTGAGTCCATCTTACCTTTTGGAGGCAGCAGAGCATTTTACCTTAAAGTAGAAGAATGACTAGCCTCTGGTGGCTTGCAGAAGTTGAAGGAGAAATTTTTCATGGTCTGCTGACACACAAATTTTCTATTTTTTTTCTGATCCAAAGGTGTTGTGGACACCTCACCCCTGGAAGTGTTTAAGACCAGGCTGGACAAGACATTGGGCAACCTGGTCTAGTGGGAGGTGTCCCTGCACATAGCAGAGAGGTTGTCACTAGATGATCTTTAAGGTCCCTTCTAACTGAAACCATTCTACAATTCTTGTGATTAGTGACTGTTTTTGCAAGGTCAAGTGAGTGTTTGCAAAGCAGATATTGTTGAACTGTTTTCTATTAGTCTTGCTTCCTCTCCCTCTACTCTGCCCCAGTGAGGCCCCACAGAAACAGGGACCTATTGGAGAGAGTCCAGTGAAGGGCTACAAGAATGCTGAAGGGATTGGAGCACTGCCTGATAAGGAAATGCTTAGAGCCCTGGGGTGGCTAGTCTGGAGAGGAGGAGGCTGAGAGGGTATCTAATAAATATCTATAAATATCTAAGGGCTGAAGGTCAGGAAGGAAGGGACAGTGACAGCCTCTACTCACTTGTGCTCTGGGATAGAAGGAGCAATGGATGGAAACTGCAGCACAGGAAGTACCACCTCAACATGAGGAAGAAATTTACTGTAAGGGTAACAGAGCCCTGGAAGAGGCTCCCCAGAGAGGTTGTGGAGCACCTTCTCTGGAGCCTTTCCAGCCCTGTCTGGATGTGTTCTTGTGCCACCTCCTCTAGATTCCCTGGTTCTGATGTGGCAGGGGGGTTGGACTGGAAGATCCCCAGAGGTCCCTTCCAACCTCTAACAAACCATGTTCTGTGATTCTGTCTGTTGTCCACATGCTTACTGGGACCATGAATGTTGAAGTTAAATCTTGAACATGAATAGAGCCAGTGCTCGGCAGTCCCCACATCATCAACTACTGGCTGTAATTCAGTGTCTGAGGGAGCTGGAGAAAAGTAAACCAATCTCCCACCCAGAGTTTTCTAACCTATTCAAAAGCTGACTCCTGTCTAAGTCAGAAGAAGCTAGCCCTGCCCACAGGGAAGGCAGTTCCTGGGGCTCCTGTGGCAAGGGCCAAGCTGAGGCTGGTCCCTCCCTCCACTGACTTTCGCTTCTCCAAACCAAGCTGGGGCATGAAAATCCTTCCAGGGTGATGGCTGTAGTAGGAAACTTTCCTAATCACCTTGATGAGCTGAGTGGCAAACTCTTGGCTGTCTCTTGAGCCAGGCGGCAGCAGTTTGGAGTGAGGATCAGTTATGAGGGTGCTGTCTGTTAAAGACAGTCACACCATGCATTTCAGTGAGGCTGTATTTTTGAGAAGACTGCAGTCTTCAAGTTTGGAAATAGGATTAGGACCACCAGGAAAACTCTCATGAACAGTGAACAACAACATTTTGCACTGAATTTTCTGCTGCAGAACAGAAGTTTTTCCTTTTGGGTAACAGCATCAGGGAGACTTCTGAACTCTTTCATAACAGACAGTAAAGCAACACACTTCAACAAAAAGTGCACTGCTCACTTGGAAACCAAGCAGGTCTCACTGTGCCCAGGGTGCTGACTAGAAGTTCAGGACTTACGGCTGTGAAACCAAAAAGCAGAACAAATGAAAACATGCTTTAAGTGCATGAGGGGATAGCTCACTGCCTGAGCTCTAGTGAACAAAATCTATCGCATTACAAAAGTAATAGAATCATGAAAACACAGAATGGTTTGGGCTGGAAGTGACCTCTAAAGATCATCCAGCCCAACTCCCCTGCAGTCAGCAGGGACATCTTCCACTAGATCAGTGTGCCCAGAGCCCTGTCGAACCTTGCTAGCTCCAGGGATGGGACCACAACCACCTCCCAGGGCAACTTTTTTCAGTATTCTACTACCCTCATGGTAGAGGGCTTTCTTCAACCCCAGGATGCAATTGTGACCTTGGAGTTGAGTGAGCAATTCCTTTGTCTTTATGACATTTGTATGGACATGGACAGAAGTAATGACTGACTGTGCTCCCTCTCTTGCATATGAATAGTACAGGTGCCTAAGTTGATATTACTAATTGCACTTTACGCAGTAGTCTCAGCCACATGGTGTGTGAAGCTATGAATTGTCTGGGGACAAGAATCCTCCTTCACTGTCTATGGTGTATCCCATCAGCACTCCGAGCTTTGTAGGTTAGATCATCAGAATTTTTTGTGTTTAGATGGCAGCTGTTAGGCAGCCTTCAGATTTATCTTTGTCCACACCATCTCAAGCATGGAAAGACACTTTCGTTCAGATTGGGCTGCAGGAAACGAGCAGTGGGAGATCTGACAGCACGACCAAATGCCATCGCCTGAGCCAGCTGCATGCTTCATGAAGCCCTGATTTATAACTACAGGTGGAGCTGCCAGCAGGAGGCAAAAGTCCAAAGGAGAGCAAAGAGAGGAGCTGGATGTTTCGGCTACCAGTGCGTGAAGCAGCATTCCTGTTTTGGCAGCTCTCTGCTGGAGAGTGGTGGGAAATGCCGTAAGTCCACAGCTTGCACCAGTCCCAGAGGTCACACAGAGAGCTAGATGATCCGGACTATCTTTAATCAAATTATTTTCAGCATTGGTTTGATTTGCCTTTTAAATAGGCAGCTTGCTCAATGTAAATAAACAAACCGATGGTGTAACTGGTGAAGTGACTGCTCAGGGTTCAGTGCTAGAAACCTCACCTCAATGTAGAAATGCAAGGTGTTAAAAGATACACCGTCCCCTGCAGCAGCATTTAGAGCAACTTCGGTTACAGACTTGATCAAATGTGTATCCTGACGACTCTGTGATTAAAAGGGTGAATATTCACAGCTGGATAACAAGTCATTGATAACAATAAAACCTTGCCTGCTTTATCACTTGCACCTTCTGAGAAGATGCTTCTACTCCCCTCCTATAAAGTGATCCAGCAGATGTCTTCTCCTACAGGTTATCTATCAGAAGCCTTCAGAGTGGGTGAAAATCTCAGGCATAAAACTCCACAACACCAGGTGTTGACTAAAGAATCTGCAGTCAAGGATGTTGAGAGCTGGAAGGAACCTCTGGAGATCAAGTCTAAGCCCTCTGCCACAGCAGGACCATAGAATCTAGCAGAGGTCACACAGGAACACATCCAGACAGGGCTGGAAAGGCTCCAGAGAAGGAGACTGTAACCTTTCTGAGGAGGCTGTGCCAGTGCTCTGTTACCCTTACACTAAAGAACTTCTTCTTCGTATTGAGGTGGAACTTCCTGTGCTGCAGTTTCCATCCATTGCCCTTTCTCCTATCCCAGGGCACAAGTGAGCAGAGGCTGTCCCTGACCTTTCCTTCCTAACCCCTCAGCCCTCAGATATTTATAGACATTTATTAGATTCCTCTCTCAGCCTTCTCCTCTCCAGACTAACCAGCCAGAGAGCTCTCAGCCTTTCTTCATCAGGCAGTGCTCCAGTCCCCTCAGAATCCTTGTAGCCCTCCATTGGACTCTCTCCAGTAGATTGCCATCTCTCTTGAATGCAGAAGCCTAGAACTGGATACACTATTGGAGGTGGGGCCTTACCTGGGCAGAGTAGAAGAGGAGTGAGGTGTCCACCTCACCCAACCTGGTGGGCACACTCTTTCTAATTGTTCTAGGTTAAGCCCTCTGGGGCTGGGGGAATGGTCTGGAAACCTGAGCCCAGACATACCTTTGCCCCTCCTGGGTGGACTGGTTGGGAAACAGAGCTCCAGGTACCCCTGGCTCCTCTTAAGAGGGAGGACCCTCCCAGGTCAAAGTTTATCCCACTCCCACTTCCTGTATGCAACCCTGTATAAAAGGCAGATGTAGGTCCTGTTCTTTCTCTCTGCTTCCTGAGTTTGCTCCTGCAGCACCTCCCTTGATGCAGCTGATGTGGCTGACCAGCTACCTTCTGCAATCCATCTCCATCCAGACAACCCACTGCCATCCAATCAGGTTTTGTATTTTTATTTGTATGGATTTCTTTCCCTTATACCTCTGCAACTCCATCTTAAAGGTATTTAAGATAAAATTTTCTTGTTTAACTTCCAAATTGGTGCAAGACTGTTCTTTGGGTGTTTTACCCCTTTCACTCTTTTACTGAATTCGTTTTTGGGGAGGTCCCTTCCAACCTAAGCCATTCAGTGATTCTGTGGTATACAGCTGTCAACCTCATGGGAGGATTCTTCTCACTTGTGTAACACTTGAAACCACTCCAAAATGAAAACAGCTGTTGAATTCTCCTGAGAAAATTGCTGAAGTGTAACAAAAATGATCAATACTCAGTTTCAAAAAAGGAAGCTCCCAGCCCTTCTAAGTTAATTCTTAGCACAGATTCAAAAAAAGTAAGATATAATTTCTTGCTCTACATTACAGAAAATTCAGATTTTTGCCTTATACTGTTGTTTTTTGTTTGGGTTTGTTTTGTTTTGGTTTTGGGGTTTTTTGGGGTTTTTTTTTTTTTTTTTTGGGGTTGGGTTTGGGTGGGGTTTTTAAAATCACAGAAA
>VWZI01000945.1:202522-214282 GCA_013396835.1 Psilopogon haemacephalus | reverse complement strand
TGGAGAATTTGAGTGAGAAATTAGACTATTGGCTGAGAGAGGAAAACACAGGATGTCACTTCACCCAGAGATTTACTGAGAAAGAAAAAAAAAGTTGTTTTTGAAAGTGTAACCCAGAGATGGACAGACAGTTTCAGGCCGCTCTGGCTGTAGCTGCTCTTTGCATGGTTCCTTTGTCTCTCTGTCTTCTGTCGCTGATTCTTAATAATTCTACTAACTTCTTTCCTACTACTAATCCCCCTGGCTGATCTACCTCAGTTTATCTGCAGTATCAACAGGTAGTGAGATAAGATTGGGGAAGGGGGGAAAGGTGGTAGGGGTGGTTGGATACCCCTCTTGGGGATTTTGGTCTCTGGGAGGGCTGTGGTGTTTCTGTATTACCTTTTCATTGTATATATCTGTAAATATCTTTTACATTGTAAATATCTGCTTGTATATTGTGCAAAGCTCTAAATATAAAGCTTCATATATCAACTTCCAGTGTTCTGAGTCCCAGCCAGGGTTTGGAATCATAGAATGGTTTAGGTTGGAAGAGACCTCAAAGATCATCCAGTTCCAACCCCCCCTGTTCCATAGGCAGGGACACCTCCCACTAGATCACGATGCTCAAGACCTCATCCAGACTGGCCTTGAACACCTCCAGGGAGGGAGCAGCAGCAACCTCCCTGGGCAACCTGTGCCAGTGTCTCACCACCTTCACTGCAAAGAACTTCCTCCTAACATCCTGTTCAAATCTCCCCTCTGCCAGTTTAAGCCCATTGTCCCTTGTCCTGTCATTACAAGACCTTGTGAATAGTTCCTCCCCTGTAGGCCCCCTTCAGATATTGGAAGGCTACTATAAGGTCTTCGGAAGCCTTCTCTTCTCCAGGCTGAAAAGCCCCAACTCTCTCAGCCTGTCCTCATAGCAGAGCTGCTGCAGCCCTCTGATCATCTTTGTGTCCCTCCTCTGGACCCTCTCCAGCAGTTCCATGTCCTTCTTGTGCTGCGGGCTCCAGAACTGCACAGATATTTCCTTCGGAGAGAGTCACATTTACTCTTTGACATCTTTTCTTTCTCCTTAGTGGAGGTTCATAAATGCAGCTTGGGAAATCCCAGAGGCCAGGCTAAACCCTTATAAATTTGCCTCATTAAGTGAGGTCCACTGTGGCTGGAACATGGAGTTGCTGTAGGATTTGAGGGGCAGCCGCCGCCTGCCGCTATCCCGACCACTGGCATTTAAATTGAAGCCTTATTCATCACATGCCTATGGTCAGATCTAACCCTAAATGAGCTGCTCCAACTTTATTCCAAAATATTTATTGCTTCCGAGTTAGTGCGTTGAGATGGAAAATAAGAATGCAAACCCCCAAACCCAAAGCAAGAAACAAGACACAGGAATTCTCTCAAAAGCCCGAGCAGGAGAGTCTTGGGCTACAGATGTACAGGATATGGAAAGGATCCCTCTCGTTTCCAGGAGCAAACGTTTATCCTGCAGGCTGCACAAAGTTATGAGTGCAAGCTGTCAAAAAATATGGTGCAAACTCTAAGCTGTGTTAAGTAAACCACGTGACCAGGAAAATAATCAGGGCTTAAGAAAAAAAAAAAGTAATAAAAAAACAAACAAAAAAAAAAAAGCAAAAAAAAAAATCAGAAAAGCTTCACAAAACCTCAAAAGATTAAAGATTCCTGAGTTTTTTGTTGTTGGGTTTTGGGTGTGGGGTTTTTTTTTGTTTTTTGGGTTTTTTGGGGGGTTATTTACTGAAGTAAGTGGATGACAGCCATCCTATTTCTTCACCCTTGAAAATAAAGTGTCTAAGGTGTCCCTGCTTATGGCTGGGGGTGGGAACTGGATGATCTTTGAGGTCTCTTCCAACCTAAACCATTCTACGATTCTATGATTCTATGATTTGAAGCCTGAAGGGATGAGAACACATTCACAAGGTCTTGTAAACAACAGGGTGAGGGGGAATGGGTTTAAACTGGCAGAGGGGAGATTTAAAAGGGATGTTAGGAAGAATATNTGAAAGTGGATGTTAGGAGGAAGTTCTTTTCAGTGAGTGTGGTGAGACACTGGCACAGGTTGCCCAGGGAAGTTGTGGCTGCTCCCTCCCTGGAGGTGTTCAAGGCCAGGTTGGATGAGGCCTTGGGCGACCTGTTCTAGTGGGAGGTGTCCCTGCATATGGCACAGGGAGGTTGGAATTGGATGAGTTTTGAGATCTCTTCCAAACTAAACCATTCTATGATTCTATGATCACAGTGTTGCAAGGTTCCTCAAAAGAGCAAAGCTTCTTTGTTTTCAGCCGGGATGAAATCATAGAGTCATAGAATAATAGAATGATAGATCATAGAATGGTTTAGGTTGGAAGGGACCTCAAAGATCATCCAGTTCCAAGCCCCTGCCATAGCCAGTGACACCTCCCACTAGAAAAGGACGCCCAAGGCCTCATCCAACCTGGCTCCATGTTAGTTTTGCAGCCTTCTTGTTCATGGAATCATAGAATCAGTCAGGGTTGGAAGGGACCACATGGATCATCTAATTCCAAACCCCTGCCATGGCCAGGGACACCTCACACTACATCAGGCAGTCTACAGCCTCATCCATCCTGGCCTTAAACACCTCCAGGGATGAGGCTTCCACCACCTCCGTCGACAACTGCTTCCAGGCTCTCACCACCCTCCTGCTCAAGGCTCCTAAAGTTATTGCCTGTCCTTACATAAGGTGATGGACACAGCACAGGTCACCAAGCAATTATGTTCCTACAAGTTCCTACAGAAAAGCTGGGGAGGGACATTTTAGGCTATCAGGAAGTGACAGGACTACGGGGAATGGAGCAAAGCTGGAGGTGGGAAGATTCAGATTGGATGTGAGGAGGAAGTTGTTCAGCATGAGAGTGGTGAGAGCCTGGAAGCAGTTGTCGACGGAGGTGGTGGAAGCCTCATCCCTGGAGGTGTTTGCAGCCAGGCTGGATGAGGCTGTGGGCAGCCTGATCTAGGGTAGGGTGTCCCTGGGCATGGCAGGGGGGTTGGAAATAGATGATCCCTGGGGTCCCTTCCAACCCTGACTAATCCTATGATTCTATGATTCTAAGTCCTCCAGCAAAGGGTGCTGAGGCAGAGATGATGCAAAGGGAAGGCTGAGCAGCAAACCCAGCCCTCAAGGAATCCATCCTAGAGACACGAGTCCTGCTTCCCCTCGCTCTGCTCTGCACAAGGCAGCGTGTTTGAGCTTCACAGCTGGGGCTGGATTTGAAGTACAGTCAGGCAGACCGCTAGCAGGTGGCACATTTTGTGTAACTCCTCACACGTCATAATGCAACCAGATCCTGACATGCAACAGAGCTCACAATTGCATGGGTGGCCCAGAGCTGCAGTAGGTCCTGTGGTGGTGAAGGCTGTGGAAATCCCAGTAGATTGCCAGAAGTTTGAAGACTCAGTTAATGAAAACTAATTACCTCAGCTCAACCACTCACACAACTTTTCTGCTGTTCCAGCCCTAACTGAGGGCTATGAGGATGATCAGGGGGCTGGAACACTGCCTGATGAGGAGAGGCTGAGGGACCTGAGGCTTTGTAGTATGGAAAACAGAAGACTGAGAGGGGATTAAAAAAATCTGAGGGCTGGGGGTCAGGAGCAGGGGGGACAGGCTCTGCTCACTTGCTCCCTGGGATAGAAAAAGGAGCAATGGATGGAAGCTGCAGCACAGGAGGTTCCAGCTCAACACAAGGGGGAACTTTACTGTAAAGAATCTCACCGCAAAGAACTTCCTCCTAACATCTTGTTTAAATCTCCCCTTTGCCAGTTTAATCCCATTCCTCCTTGTTCTGTCATTACAAGACCTTGTCAGTAGTCCCTCCCCAGCTCTCCTGTAGGCCTCCTTCAGATACTGGAAGGCTACTCTAAGGTCTCCTGGAAGCCTTCCCTTCTCCAGGCTGTATCTCCCCAACTCTTTCAGCCTGTCCTCATAGCAGAGCTGCTGCAGTCCTCTGAGCATCTTTATGGCCCTCCTCTGGACTGGCTTCAACAGTTCCATGTCCTTGTTGTGCTGGGGGCTCCAGAACTGCACAAAATTACTCATGGGGAGAAGCTGTCTCCAGTTAGCACTGGCATTTTCTGCCACTGCATTGCTGCTTTCCAAGCTAAAGCCTCAAACACTTCCCAGTAGTTGGCTCTCAGCTGGTGGACATCTCATTCCTTCTGAGTACATCAGCCAGACCAACCTTTCCCACTTTCAAGCTGAGTGAGAAAGCTTCCTTCAGCAAGTCGTGAATTGCTTTTCCTCCTCATGTGCCATTAAAACAATAAAAAAGTCACAGCTATCATTTCTCAGCCAGTAACAGTAAGGAAAGGATATTATGGAACCAAAAAAAACCCAAAAATCCCAACACACACACACACATACACAAAAAAAAAGACAACAAAAGTGGTTTGTTTCTCATTACAGGAGTTGTTCTTTTAAATTGAGTGGGCAAAAAATCCACACAAGTGGGCCAGAATAATAGGAAACTTCTGCAGTTTGGTCCAAGTCCTATTAAAGCATATGGCAGGCCTAAGGTTGGTCACTATGGCTCTTGGACCAGGCTCACACAAGAGAGAATTCAGCTCTTTCTGGGTTAGAACAGAAGCTCTACAAAAACCACCTTCCCATAGCTGACACCAGGGTTTGGTTTCTGAGACGTGATTGAGAAGCTTTTCAGCAGAGCTGAAATTCCCCATTCCTGAAGTCCAAGGGGGAAAATGAAAAGGGGGTTCAAACAATTCCAAGTGAAAAAGCCAGAGAAGTTGCTGAATCAGCCACCTCTATGCCTCTGCTCACTGCTCCAGCCCAGATTTGTATGTGAGTTGTGTCCATAAAACCAAACTCCTATTTTCTGGAGCCCTGATGAAGTGCAAGGGTCATGCTTCCAATAGAAGCTGAGATCCAGCTATGTGGTGCAGCAGCCAGGCTGGAGGGCAGGGATGTCATCCACAGGGACCTGCACAGGCTGCAGAGGTGGGCACAAGCCAACCTCAGGAGGTTCAACAAGACCAAGTGCAAGGTCCTGCAGCTGGGTCGAGGCAATCCCAAGCACAAATGCAGGCTGGGCAGTGAGTGGCTGGAGAGCAGCCCTGAGGAGAGGGACCTGGGGGTGCATGCTCAACATGAGGCAGGAGTGTGCACTTGCAGCCCAGAAAGCCAACCAGAGCCTGGGCTGCAGCAGGAGCAGTGTGGCCAGCAGGTGGAGGGAAATGATTCTCCCTCTCTAATCTGCCCTGCTGAGACCCCACCCGGAGTACCGTATCCAGTTTTGGAGCCCCTAGTACAAGAGGGATGTGGACAAGCTGGAGTGTGTCCAGAGAAGGGCCATGAGGATGCTCAGAGGGTTGCAGCACCTCTGCTGTGAGGACAGACTGAAAGAGTTGGGGCTGTTCAGTCTGGAGAAGAGGAGGCTCCCAGGTGACCTTCTTGTGGCCTTCCAGGATTTGAAGGGGGCTACAAGAAAGCTGGGGAGGGACTTTTGAGGCTATCAGGTAGTGACAGGACTAAGGGGAATGGAGCAAAGCTGGAGGTGGGGAGATTCAGATAGGATGTGAGGAGGAAGTTCTTCAGCACGATAGTGGTGAGAGCCTGGAGGTGGTTGTCCAGGGAGGTGGTTGGGGCCATTTTCCTGGAGGTGTTTGTAGCCAGTCTGGATGAGGCTGTGGGCAGCCTGATCTAGGGTAGGGTGTCCCTGGGCATGGCAGGGAGCTTGGAGCTAGATGATCCTTGTGGTCCCTTCCAACTCTGACCGATTCTACGATCCTTCAATTCTTTTCAGTATTGCCTCCTCTCCAGGGTTTTTCCTCCCCTTGTCTTTCACTCTCCCTCTTTTTTTTTTTTTTTTTTTGTTTTGTTTTTTCTCCAGCTCTCTTTGGGCGACTAAATACAAACCTCATTTTTTTTGGTGACTCGAGGCCACCTCCTGCCTCCTGAGGCCTCGTGCAGGGAGTGCTCTTGTTCTTTCAGACCTCACAGCTGTGCAAGTTTTTATTTCTCTTCCTTGCTGGCTCTGTGGGCTACAAAAGGATGTGTCAAGAGATTGATCCACAGACTGTCTACGTAACGTCCATTTCTGTCTCTTTGGGTGGGATTCTCGAGGAGCACTCAGAGCTGGCCTCACAGGCAGCTGAAGTCATTGAGAGTTTGCTTAAGAAGCTGCCGGATGAGACCACCAGAGAGATTTGGGACAGTCTGCTCATCCTGTTTCTCAATTCTAAGAAGCACTTGTACGAAAGGCACTGACCAAAACCGGAAAGGCAAACCCACATAAACCCCAGAACCAGTTGGCTTTATCGCTACCACCACTCCTCAACAGCACAAAGGCAACTTCCAAAACCTCATTAGCAGCTTTGTACTGCTGTTTTCTCACTTCCAAACTCAGCCCCATGATGGTCTCGACCCCAAGACTTTCAAACACTGCAAGACACCTTTTAACTCCTTAATTTCAATCTCTGCCATTGCCTTAGCCCTGACTGTCAGGGTTGGAAGGGACCATGAGGATCATCTAGTTCCAATCCTCCTGCCAGCTTGAATCTAGCTTGGATTCACTGCAACTACCTGAAAGGAGGTTGTAGCCAGGTGGGGTTTGGTCTCTTTTCCCAGGCACCCAGGGACAGAACAAGAGGACACAGCCTCAAACTGCACCAGAGCAGGTTTGGGCTGGATGATAGGAAGAATTTCTTCACAGAAATAGAGATTAGCACTGGAATGGGCTGCCCAGAGAGGTGGTGGAGTCCCCATCCCTGGAGCTTTAAGATGAGGCTGGATGAGGCACTTAGTGCCATGGTTTAGTTAATTTGAAGGTGTTAGTTGATCATAGAATCAGTCAGGGTTGGAAGGGACCATAAGGATCATCTAATTCCAACCCTCCTGCCATGCCAAGGGACACCCTACCCTAGATCAGGCTGCCCACAGCCTCATCCAGCCTGGCTGCCAACACCTCCAGGGATGTGGCCCCAGCCACCTCCCTGGGCAACCCATTCCAGGCTCTCACCACTCTCATGCTGAACAACTTCCTCCTCACGTCCAGTCTGAGCCATGGTGTCTGTCTATGATCAGTGCAGCATTACATAATGCATCTGTGGCTGCAGCAGAAAGTCTCCTTCCCTCCCTCCCTTTCCCTCCACCTCCTGTTCCTTCCAAGTGCCACTTCTACTTGACCTCCTTGCAGCAAAGCAGAGCTAACTGAGCGCACTCCATCACGCCCATCAGGCAGCACAGGGAGAGCAGCTCCAGCCTGCCCTACATGCCAGGGTTTGCCTGACTTCCTGACACTTCTGATCTGATGGATTTTATAGTGGTCCTGCAAATGGGAATTAGTCATGCCTAGGGGGGGTCAAGGTTGTCAGACCTCATGCTGACGTGCACATGTATGCCTGAAAGGAAAACTAACAGAAGCAGATTCTGTGCCAGGCTAAGAGAGGAAAGAAGATATCAACGAATTGACAGAAAGCAGCTCCTGTGACATTCCAGCCTAGCAAGGACCAAATGGCAAGGCTGGGAAAATAAAATGAAAGGGGGAAAGGGAGAGGAAGAGGGGAGGAAAAAGGAAAAAGAGGGAAAAAAAGGAGGAGGAGGAGGAAGCGGAGGAGGAGGAGAAGGAGAAAGAGAAGGAGGAGAAGGAGAAAGAGAAGGAGAAGGAGAAAGGAGAAGGAGAAGGAGAAGGAGAAGGAGAAGGAGAAGGAGAAGGAGAAGGAGAAGGAGAAGGAGAAGGAGAAGGAGAAGGAGAAGGAGAAGGAGAAGGAGGAGGAGAAGGTGAAGGAGGAGGAGGAGGAGAAGGCGAAGGAGAAGAAGGAGAAGAAGGAGAAGGAGAAGGTGGAGAAGGAGAAGGTGAAGGTGAAGGTGAAGGTAAAGGAGAAGAAGGAGAAGGAGAAGGAGAAGGAGAAGGAGAAGGAGAAGGAGAAGGAGAAGGAGAAGGAGAAGGAGAAGGAGAAGGAGAAGGAGAAGGAGAAGGAGAAGGAGAAGGAGAAGGAGAAGGAGAAGGAGAAGGAGAAGGAGAAGGAGAAGGAGAAGAGGAAGGAAAATTCTCTACAACTACTCATAGTATTGAATAACATCAGGGAAATAAATTTGACTTTGGCTACAGCAATCCCATACTAGCTAATCACTCTGGATCCTTTACTAATGAGGAAGGATTTAAAAGCATTGGAAGCCTTGATCAACTCAGACAGTCTGGCTAATCTAATCCCCTGGCCCAAAACACATTGATAATTTTGTGCTGCTGGCACAAAATACGTTGATAAATAGGAGTGAAGGTGAAAATGCAGCTAATGAAGTAACAACAGAGCCAGGCAGTGCAAGTCAGCCTCGCTCAGCTAACAACTCACAAGATGTAATGATGATCATTTTCCATAGGTCATACTCCAACTTCACAGCCTCTGCTCGAGTGAGCAAATCCTGGCCCTGCGAGCTGTGGTGCAGCTCACACTGACTAGAGTGAAGCCATGTGAAAAGGCTTTCTTTTAACGTGTGAGACTGAGGAGGGCTTGGGGAAAACTGTTGGGAAAAAACCAACAACAACAACCAAAAAAAAATCAAAGTCTGAATTGGCTCTATTGGCAAGCAGTGTGGCCCAACAGGTATGGACCAGGGGAGAAGTGGGGCTTGATGCAAACATTATATACATTTCAGGAGGTTTATTTTGGCTTAGCACGAAGCTGGTCCCATGGTCTGAATGCCTGTTGAATCATGGAATCAGTCAGGGTTGGAAGGGACCACAAGGATCAGCCAGTTCCAACCCCCCTGCCATGCCCAGGGACACCCTACCCTAGATCAGGCTGCCCACAGCCTCATCCAGCCTTGCCTTAAAAACCTCCAGGAAAGTGGCCTCAACCCTGGGCAACCCATTCCAGGCTCTCACCACTCTCATGCTCAACAACTTCCTTCTCACACCCAATCTGAATCTCCCCACCTCCAGCTTTGCTCCATTCCCCCTAGTCCTGTCACTACCTGACAGCCTCAAAAGTCCCTCCCCAGCTTTTTTGTAGGCCCCCTGCAGACACTAAAAGGCCACAAGAAGGTCACCTGGGAGCCTCCTCTTCTCCAAATTGAATAGCCCCAACTCTTTCAGTCTATCCTCATAGCAGAGGTGCTGCAACCCTCTGAGCATCCTTGTAGCCCTTCTCTGGACACACTCCAGCATGTCCACATTCTTTTTGTCCCAGGGGCTCCAGAACTGGATGCAGTACTCCAGGTGGGGTCTCACCAGGGTAGAGTAGAGGGGGAGAATCACCTCCCTCCACCTGCTGGCCACACTGCTCCTGATGCAGCCCAGGCTCTGCTTGGCTTTCTGGGCCACAAGTGCACACTGCTGCCTCATGTTGAGCTTCTCATCCAATCTGAATCTCCCCACCTCCAGCTTTGCTCCATTCCCCCTAGTCCTGTCACTACCTGAGAGCCTCAAAAGTCGTCCCCCCCAGCTTTTCTGTAGGCCCCCTTCAGATCCTGGAAGGCCACAAGAAGGTCACAATAAGCACCAAGGTGCACCGGGGGGAAGACTGAGGAACATATTTCGAAAGCAGGCTCCTAATCCAAACTAAATGCTGACGTGCACGACCTTAAATTTATTTTCATGTGCAGACCAGCTTAATTCTGCCTATAGTTTACAAGCATTCTGGGGAGGGATGGGGTAGGATGGAGTCTCATGTGCTAAGAATGCAAACCACAGTTGAAGTCACCCCAGTGTAGCCAAGTTAGCCTGTCAGGTAAAGCTGTCCACATGCCAACACTTAGCCTGCCACAACTGCAGGTAACTTGACTTAATCATCATTTTCAGAGTGCTCATGCAGCCTGTCTGGGAGCTGTGCAGGCAGGAACAACTTGCTAAGTTCCCAGAAGTCCCATATACCTCAACTCCTAGATGTTACTTTTGGGTGGGTTTCCAGTGCTGAAGGGAAAGATTAATGTGAGAGATCCTGACCCTGCAATAAACACTCGACAATAATTCTTCCTATTAGGGCTTACTTAAACTTGTTCTGCTTTATCTGCTCAACTTCCACATTTGGTGGGAGTGAGAAGATAATCATAGAATCATAGAATGGTTTAGGTTGGAAGAGACCTCAAAGATCAGCCAGTTCCAATCCCCCACTGTAGGCAGGGACACCTCCCACTAGATCACGATGCTCAAGACCTCATCCAGCCTGGCCTTCAACACCTCCAGGCAGGGAGCAGCCACAACCTCCCTGGGCAACCTGTGTCAGTGTCTCACCACACTCACTGTGAAGAACTTCCTCCTAACATCCTGTTTAAATCTCCCCTCTGCCAGTTTGAACCCATTAGCCCTCATCCTGTCATTACAAGACTTTGTGGACAGTCCCTCCCCTTCAGATACTGGAAGGTTGCTATAAGGTCTCCTCAAAGATAAAAGTTTGATCAGGAAGTTTGTTGTTTTTGGTTTGTTTTTTTTTTCCAGATGGATGCCAACTATTCACTCAAGGACAGCAAGTCAGAGCAACTGCTCAAACCAGAGACCTGTCCCACCCAGAGATTTCCTCCAGCCTTTGGGGAGGGTTTCAATGCCCTCCTTGTACAAATGTTGCAGCGGAATCAGAGAGTTCACAGACAGCCCCAGGGAAAAGGTAACAGGACTTGAGTTCTTACCTAGTGAAAACACAGAACAAAACCAACACTGCAGAAGCTCAGGCTGTCACACCTCGTTTCTCTGTGCTGCTTACCTTACCTTTACTATCAGCATTTCTGCTCAGTGCCATAGTTGGCATTGATGGCAACACCTTCAGGGGCTTCACTGGCCAGTGCCCACTGCATTAGTTATGGACTGCACGATGGAGTCCAATGACATGTGCAAATTTAGAATCATAGAATCACAGAATGGTTCAGGTTGGAAGAGACCTCAAAGATCATCCAGTTCCAACCCCCTGTGCCATAGGCAGGGACCCCTCCCACTAGATCAGGTCACTCAAGACCTCATCCAGCCTGGCCCTGAACACATCCAGGAAGGGAGCAGCCACAACCTCCCTGGGCAACCTGTGCCAGTGTCTCACCACCCTCACTGTGAAGAACCTCCTCCTAACATCCTGTTTAAATCTCCCCTCTGCCAGTTTGAACCCACTCGTCCTGTCATTACAAGACCTTGTGAATAGTCCCTCCCCAGCTTTCTTGTAGGTCCCCTTCAGATACTGGAAGGTCACTATAAGGTCTCCTGGAAGCCTTCTCTTCTGCAGGCTGAAAAGCCCCAATTATCTCAGCCTGTCCTCATAGCACAGGTGCTTCAGCCCTTTGAGCATCTTTGTGGCCCTCCTCTGGACCCTCTCCAGCAGTTCCATGTCCTTCCCAAGCAAAAATCCCAAGCAGAGAGAGCTTAAATGCAACAGGATCCACCTGTGCCTGCAGTATATTGAGGCAAAGATTCTCCTGCTGGGTCTGGAGCACAGCCCTACAAGGAGAGGCTGAGGGAGCTGGGGGTCTGCAGCCTGAAGAAGAGGAGGCTCAGGGGTGACCTCATTGCTGTCTACCACTACCTAAAGGGAGGTTGTACCCAGGTGGGAGATGGTCTCTTCTCCCAGGCAACCACTAACAGAACCAGGGGACAAACTATCAAGTTGTGCCAGGGAAGGTATAGGCTGGATATTAGGAGGAAGTTCTTGCCAGAGAGAGTGATTGGCATTGGAATGGGCTGCCCAGGGAGGTGGTGGACTCACCATCCCTGGAGGTGTTCAAGAAAAGACTGGATGGGGCACTTAGTGCCATTGGATAGGGCTGGATAATAGGTTGGACTGGATGATCTTGGAGGTCTCTTCCAACCTGGC
>VWZI01000945.1:156592-169579 GCA_013396835.1 Psilopogon haemacephalus | reverse complement strand
TGTGCACACTGCAAGCTCATGTTGAGCTTCTCATCCACCCAGACCCCCAGGTCCTTTTCCTCAGAGCTGCTCTCCAGCCACTCACCACCCAGCCTGTATTTGTGCTTGGGATTGCAGCGCCCCAGGTGCAGGACCTTACACTTGGCCTTGTTAAATTTCATGAGGTTAGCCTGGGCTCACCTCTCCAGCCTTTCCAGGTCTCTCTGGATGGCATCCCTGCCCTCCAGCAAGTCAACTGTGCCACACAGCTTGGTGTCATCTGCAAATCATCACTCAAGCTTTTCTCTGCTGGAAAAGGGAAGGCCTGTGTCCGACAAGCATCTGGAAAGGGCTTGGGTAAAGATTTACCCTTTGAGAAGCAGCCGTTCCTACGCCACGCGCAGGCTCGGGGTGTCCAACAGCCTATCCTGCAGGCTAATAAAAATCAGATGCTTCTGCTTAATAGGTAATGATAGAGCAGGGTGTCTACTGAGAGTGCTATGGCCTACCTGCAGACAGTTAGGATTTGGCCGATTTCCTGGACAAAGAGTGTTTATACCACTTAGCAAACGTTTACAGAATGTCATGGCAGCGTGCGGAGCTGCCTAAACGTCCAACTTCCCCTCCCGTTTTCCCTGCGTTCCCTCAGTGTGCTTTCAACAGCACAATCTTGTGGACACCATCTGGAAAAGCCAAAGCCAACAGCAGCGTCCACCTTTCTGGGACCTGGGGCTTTTTTTGTCTGAGAGGGGATTTAATCAATGTTTATAAATAGCTGAGGGCTGGGGGTCAGGAGGTGGGGGATAGGCTCTGCTCACTTGCTCCCTGGGATAGGACAAAGAGCAATCATAGAATGATAGAATGGTTTAGGTTGGAAGGGACCTCAAAGATCATTCATTTCCAACCTCCCTGTGCCATAGGCAGGGACACCTCATAGAATCATAAAATGTCCCTGCCTATGGTGGGGGTTGAAACTAGATGATCTTTGAGATCCCTTCCAACCCAAACCATTCTATGATTCTATGATTAGAAGATTTCTTTAAGGCATTTCCAAAGGAAGAGCTGAGTCTTACATTACTGGAGCTCCATAAGAAGCCAGAGGCATCATGCAGAATCATAGAATGGTTTAGGTTGGAAGAGAACTCAAAGATCATCCAGTTCCAATCCCCCTGTGCCACAGGCAGGGACACCTCCCACTAGAACATGTTGCTCAAGGTCTCATCCAACCTGGTCTTCAACACCTCCAGGCAGGGAGCAGCCACAACCTCCCTGGGCAACATGTGCCACTGTCTTACCACCTTCACTTCTTCTTAACATCCCATTTAAATCTCCCCTCTGCCAGTTTAAACTCATTACCCCTCTTCCTGTCAGAACAAGACCTTCCATTCGAGCAATGGATGGAAGCTGCAGCACAGGAGGTCCACCACAACACAAGGGAGAATTTCTTTACTGTAAGGATCACAGAGCACTGGAACAGGCTCCCCAGAGAGGCTGTGGAGTCTCCTCTGGAGACTTTCAAGGCCTGTCTGGATGTCTTTCTCTGTGACCTGAGCTAGATTGTATGGTCCTGCTCTGGCAAGGGAATTGGACTCGATGATCTCTTTATGTCCCTTCCAAATGCTGTTGCAATGTTTTGAAATTTTAGCAGGAGCAGGAAGCCTGGAGGCATGCAATGTGGTGGCATTTCTGGGGGTGGTAATATCATAGAATCATAAAATCATAGAATGGCTTAGGTTGGAAGTGACCTTAAAGCTCATACAGTTCCTGCCTCCCTGTGCCATAGGCAGGGACACCTCCCACTAGAACAGGTCACTCAAGGCCTCACCCAACCTGGCTTTGAACACCTCCAGGCAGAGAGGGAGCAGACACAACCTCCCTGGGCAACCTGTGCCAGTGTCTCACCACCCTCACTGCAAAGAACTTCTTCCTAACATCCCGTTTCAATCTCCCCTCTGCCAGTGTAAACCCATTATCCCTTGTCCTGTCACTACAAGACCTTGCAAATAGTCCCTCCCCAGCTCTCCTGTAGGTCCCCTTCAGATACTTGAAAGTCTCATCAAAGCCTTCTCTTCTGCAGGAATGGAGAGACTCATAGAATACCAGAATTAACCAGGTTGGAAAAGACCTCTGAGATCATCAGGTCCAACCTATCACCTAACCCTTCTAATTAACTAAACCATGGCAACAAGTGCCTCATCCAGCCAAGTCCAACCTATCACCTAACCCTTCTAATTAACTAAACCATGGCACTAAGTGCCTCATCCAGCCTCCTCTTAAACACGTCCAGGGATGGTAACTCCACCACCTCCCCAGGCAGCCCATTCCAATGCCAATCACTCCTTCCACGAAGAACTTCTTCCTAACATCCAGGCTAAAATACCCTGGCTACCTCAGAGAATGCTCTTTATGTTAATTTGATATGTGAATTGCACATCTGCTCATGCAAAATGGGCAAGACAATGTTGTGCCAGGGCAAAGCCCTCTAATATAAAAGTCTGAAGACAACTTGCTTCCATGACCTGTTAGGAATTTTGGCTTAATCAGCTTTTTACACCCTGAGTAGGTATTTTTGACAGCAGCTATGCAAATCTGGCAATGAGAAGATACTTCCCTGTTCAGCTCATTTACAGACCTTCTCCCTCCCTTTTGCTGCCTGGAGGCTGGGACCAGAGTCCTATAAGCCCTAAGGCATCTACACCCCACACTTAAGAGAAGCAGTACCCAGAGGTGTCTGGCAGGAGCTTCCCAAGGAGCTCAGCCATGCCTGGTTGATTTCCATTTGTTTCCAGATGTAAAATTAGAGGCTCAAGGATGGGAACTGATCTTCCAGGTGCTTTGTGAACCAATCTGGTAAGCAAGGGACCTCCTTTTCATCAAAGGGATAAAATGAACAAACTGAAAACCCCAGCAAAAGGGCTGGTGTGGACTCTAAAATTGAAAACATCCTCTCTGGTCTTGCTCCTGTACAAGCCCAATCCTACCTTGCACATTGATTTAACCCTGAATAAAGTCTACCACCTTCACCACAGAGATTCCCTGTCTAAAGGGGAAGGCAAACTGGCAAACTGGAGGTCTGGTGCTGCTCCCAGCTGTAACAGTAGCAGGCTCCTAAATTCAATGGCTTAGCCTGACCTATTCAAATGGTATTTTCTCTGCCCAAATAACTGATCCTTAATGAAGCTATTTATGTAAGGAAATTAAATTAAAAAGGAATGTTAGTCACCTGGGTGTTGCCAAATGACTGTAATGTGTGTCTGGGAGACCTGAGACTCATAAATTGTATACAACACACTGAATGGAGGGCTTGAGCCTGTATGATTAAGTGGCAACTAGTTCCATATTAAAGATATTACACATACACAGAGGCACAAACAAAATGTCATATTCTCCATTTCCTGTGCATAAATCTCTGCACAGAGCAAAGCCAGAGTGGGGTGGGGTGGGGTAGGAACAAGTGGGTCATGATATCAAGGGGAAAGGTTGGGGGCTCAAAAGTGAGCCACGATTTTGCACCAGCAGCTCTTGAGGTACAAGGCATGATCAGAGGGCTGCAGCAGCTCTGCTATGAGGACAGACTGAAAGAGTCGGGGCTGTTCAGTTTGGAGAAGAGAAGGCTCCCAGGTGACCTTCTTGTGGCCTTCAAGGATTTAAAGGGGGCCTACAGAAAAGCTGAGGAGGGACTTCTGAAGCTATGAGGGAGTGAGAGGACTAGGGGGAATGGAGCAAAGCTGGAGATGGGGAGATCCAGATTGGATGTGAAGGGGAAGTTCTTCAGCATGAGAGTGGTCAGGCCCTGGAGCTGGTTGTCCAGAGAGGTGGTTGGGGCCACTTTCCTGGAGGTGTTTGTAGCCAGGCTGGATGAGGCTGTGGGCAGCCTGATCTAGGGTAGGGTGTCCCTGGGCACGGCAGCTGGGTTGGAACTTGATGATCCTTGTGGTCCCTTCCAACCCTGACTGATTCTATGATTCTAAGACAGATGCCAATGCAGAGGGAGAAGCTGCTGCGGCCACAGCCAGAGCTGGACTCCTCAGAGACTTGGGGCTAAGTAGAGTGCTCAGTACTTCTGAAAAACAAATCACCAGTTGCCCAATGCTGTCCAACACAGACCATCACATTAATGGTGAAGACAGAATTCAAGGCTGGGTTATTATTCTCTTTCGAAAGCCTGCGGTCAGAGATGCAGCAACTACAGAATGAGAGAAGGCAAAGAGCCTCTGACTGTCATGTTTGATCCTAAGCTGGATGCCACAACCAGAACACTCAAGATCTGCATGGCTTGCCTGGGAAACACACTTGCTTATCAGTCTCTTTAAAATACAGAAGGCAAATCTACATATCAGAGCATCTCAAATACCTTAAAAAACCTGCCCGGGCACTTCAGAGCTTCAGCACAGCTCTGCAAATGCAACTTGGCTTCAGACTGGGTTAATTACAAAACTGATGGCCACACCCAAAGAGTGGCTGTCAATGCTTCCATGTCCCAGTGGAGGCCAGTGAAAAGTGGAGCCCCTCAGGGACCAGTCCTGGGACCAGTCTTGTTCAACATCTTTGTGGGTGACAGGGACAGAGGCATTGAGTGCAGCCTCAGCAAGTTTGCTGATGACCCCAAGCTGTATGTTGAGGCTGACAGGCTGGAGAGCAGGGATGGCATCCAGAGGGACCTGGGCAGGCTGCAGAGTTGGGCACAATCAACCACATGAAGTTCAGCAAGACCAAGTGCAAAGTCATGCATCTGGGTCGATGCAATCCCCAGCACAAATCCAGGCTGGGCAGTAAGTGGCTGGAGAGCAGCCCTGAGGAGAGAGCCCTGTGGGTGCTGGTGCATGAGAAGCTCAACATGAGCCACCAGTGTGCTCTTGCAACCAGATCCTGGGCTGCATCAGGAGAAGTGTGGCCAGCAGGCGGAGGGAGGCGATTCTCCCCCTCTACTCCACTCTGGTGAGACCCTACCTGGAGTAATGTATCCAGTTCTGCTGGACCCCCTATTACAAGAAGGATGTGGACAAGCTGGAGCATGTCCAGAGAAGAGCCATGAGGGTTCTCAGAGGGCTGCAGCACCTCTGCTATGATGACAGGCTAAGAAAATTGTGGTTCTTCAGCCTGGATAAGAGAAGGCTTTGAGGAGACCTTACAGTAGCCTTGCAATATCTGAAAGGGGCCACAGGAAGGCTGGGGAGGGACTATTGACATGGTCTTGTAATGACAGGATGAGGAGTAACAGGTTTAAATTGGCAAAGGGGAGATTTAAACGGGATGTTAGGAGAAAGCTCTCTCCAGTGAGGGTGGTGAAACACTGGAAAATGTTGCCCAGGGTGGTGTGTGGCTGCTCCCTCCCTGTAGCCAGGTTGGATGAAGCCTTGAGCGACCTATTCTAGTGGGAGGTGTCCCTGCCTATGGCAGGGGGTTGGAACTGGATGATCTTTGAGGTCCCTTCCAACCTAAACCATTCTATGATTCTACTGCTAATCCTCAGGAGGACACCCCCTCATCTCGTCACCAGCTTGCCTATGATCCCAGCAAGCACAGCAGTGCTGAGCTCCAAGCACTCCAGGAAAGAGAAGCTGTGGTGCAAAAGGCTTTATAGGAGGCAGGGCTGCACCAACTCATTCCCTTCCCCAGCACTCTGTTGGCACACGGAGCTAACGCTTAATTATCCTGAGTGATTTATTAACTTATAAAGTCAGATTAAATGGGTATTTGGAGCGGAGTGCTTGAGAGGCTTTGAAAGGGGAAAGTGATTCATGCTATTTATCCAGCTGAGGCGAAAATCATGCGGCATGATCCCACAACACTAATTGCTCCAGATTAGAAGTAATAGGTTTCTAGGAAAAGCAGGTTAACATCCAGCAGATCTATCGATTAGGAGGAGTGGCCAACTCGTTCTGGCCTGCTGTTCACATCCAGTTCTGAACTGAGTGGAGGAGATTGCTTGAAACTTTCTATTTTCCCTAAGGCAGTTCTGCTTTTACTCACTGCCTGTGGGGACTTGGATTGCACTTGGATGGAACTGAAGCTTCACATTGCCATCACTGTGTGACTGCATCCACCCCCAAAACACAGTTCTTACCACAAGCAAATTCTCCCTAACTGAATGAACAACCTGGTAGCCAGGACACATTGGAATTAACTTCCCTGGGCATGGCAGGGGAGTTGGAACTAGATAATCCTTGTGGTCCCTTCCAACCCTGACTGATTCTATGATTATGATTCTATGATTCTATGATTCTAAGATTCTAAGATTCTATAAGTCTATGAGTCTATGATTCTATGATTCTAAAATTCTGTGATTCTATTAGTTTATGATTCTATGATTCTAAGATTCTATGAGTCTATGATTCTATGATTCTATGAGTCTATGATTCTATGACTCTATGATTCTATGATTCTATGAGTCTACGATTCTATGACTCTATGATTCTAAGATTCTATGAGTCTATGATTCTATGACTCTATGATTCTAAGATTCTATGATATTATGATTCTTAGATTCTATGATTCTAAGATTCTATGATTCTGTGTTCNTAACTGAATGAACAACCTGGTAGCCAGGACACATTGGAATTAACTTCCCTGGGCATGGCAGGGGAGTTGGAACTAGATAATCCTTGTGGTCCCTTCCAACCCTGACTGATTCTATGATTATGATTCTATGATTCTATGATTCTAAGATTCTAAGATTCTATAAGTCTATGAGTCTATGATTCTATGATTCTAAAATTCTGTGATTCTATTAGTTTATGATTCTATGATTCTAAGATTCTATGACTCTGTGAGTCAATTGATTCTAAGGTGATATGATTCTATGAGTCTATGAGTCTTTGTTTCTGATGCTATGAGTCTGTGATTCTAAGATTCTATGATTCTATAATTCCATGAGTTTATGATTCTATGATTCTATGAGCCTGTGATTCTAAGATTCTAAGATTCTATGATTCCATGAGCCTATGATTCTATGATTCCATGAGTCTATGATTCTATGATTCTAAGATTCTATCATTCTATGACTCCATGCCCTTGGATTGGCTTAAACCAGGAGTAAACTTCTATTCCTCCCTGTTGATCAGTGAAAGACTAAAGGTAGCCAAGGCTCCCCTACCCTTTCCTACCGGCCCATTGATTCCCATTTTCCTGTCTCTTGCCAGCAAACAGCAAGGCTGCACTCAGGGTGTGAAAGGCTGCCTGGTGTGAAGGTGGCTGCAAAAGCAGGTTGCTGGTGCCTGGCTCGGTCCAAAATTCAAGGCACCAGCAAACCCATAGAGAGCCACTAGCAGAATGGCCTGAGCAACCTTTTTTTATGAGACACTTCAGCCAGCCTTCTTTTCATATCCTTTACGAGGCTGCCTTAGCCAAAAAACTCCCAGTTATGGAAATCATAAGCAAGATATTATGGTATGGAAAAATCATTACCTTATAAATTGGTTCCACTGTTCAAAACGTGGAGGAAATGGGGCGCGTAAAACTCAGATGGTGTGGCAGACTTTGATACAGGGCTCGTTGCTAGACCATGGCACAGGTGAATTATGTGCTAACACACTGCCAGCTAATTTGCCTTTATTTGAGGTGCAGCAGACTCACCACTGGGCAGCTTCAGAAATTTCATTGCTCCGATCGAAGGTGGCAGCCCCCACAGAAAAGTGCGCGCGGGAAAGTGCAGATCCTCTATCTCCAGAGCTCTGCAGTTCTGCATCTCTGTGTCCCCACCTCGTTAAAAACATTTTAAAAAAAACAAAAACAAAACAAAAAACGCCCCAAAACAGTCATCTCCCTGTATTCATAGGATGTGTGATAGAATCGTAAAATGGCAGGGGCTGGATTGGACCTTCCTGGCAAGCAGCACTGCAGAGAGGGACTTGGGGGTGCTGCAAGACGAGAAGCTCAACATGAGCCAGCAGTGTGGACTTGCAGCCCAGAAAGCCAACCAGAGCCTGGGCTGCATCAGGAATAGTGTGGCCAGCAGGTTGAGGGAGGTGATTCTCCCCCTCTACTCCACCCTGCTGAGACCCCACCTGGAGTGCTGCATCCAGTTCTGGAGACCCTGTTAGAAGAGGGATGTGGACATGCTGGAGGCATCCAGAGAAGGGCCATGAGGATGATCTGAGGGCTGCAGCACCTCTGTTGTGAGGACAGACTGAAAGAGTTGGGACTGTTCAGTGTGGAGAAGAGGAGGCTCCCAGGTGACCTTCTTGTGGCCTTCCAGGATCTGAAGGGGACCTACAGAAAAGCTGGGGAGGGACTTTTTAGGCTCTCAGGTAGTGACAGGGCTATGGGAAATGGAGCAAAGCTGAAGCTGAAGAGATTCAGATTGGATGTGAGGAGAAAGTTGTTCAGCATGAGAGTGGTGAGAGCCTGGAATGGGTTTCCCAGGGAGGTGGCTGGGGCCACATCCCTGGAGGTGTTTAAGGCCAGGCTGGATGAGGCTGTGACCAAGGTGTCATCCAGCCTGGACTTGAACACCTCCAGGGAGGGAACAGCCACAACTTCCCTGGGCAACTTGTGCCAGTGTCTCACCACCCTCACTGCAAACAACTTCTTCCTAACATCCAGTTTAAATCTCCCCTCTGCCAATTTAAACCCATTCCTCCTCATCCTGTCATTACAAGACCTTGGCAATAGTCCACTCCCAGCCTTCCTGTGGACCCCCTCAGATCCATGCATTGTTTGTGTCTGTGTTTTCAAAAGACCTCACTGAAGCAAGCTGCAAGAACAATGGATGGGAATGTGCTGGTTTGAACTACCTGGAGGATTTTAATAAGAAGTTAGATTATAGGCTGAGAAAGGAGAACAAAATTTGATTCTACTCCACTCATGTGTTTATTGAGATGGTATAAGAGTTAGAACCAAAACACAGATAACTCAAAGCTGTTTGAGCTATTGGGGCTGTTGCATCTCTCCCTCTCCCTACCTTCTAGCTGGATCTGTTTAACTGCACTAACCAGTTTCATACTCCTTAACTCACCCTGGCAGATCTTCCTTGCTTACCTGGCATGTAAGACAGATAGTGGAATAAGACTGGGGAGGAAGGTGGTGGGGTGGTTGGGAACCCCTCTTGGGGACTCTGACCTCTGGGAGGGCTGTGGTGTTTCTGTACTACCTTTTCACTGTATGTATCTGTAAATATCTGCCATACATTGAAAATATCTGTTTGTGTATTGTGCAAAGCTCTAACGTAAAGCTTCATTCTTTAGCTTCCAGCCAAATGGGTTCTAGTCTGGGTTATTCCAAAGTGAGGGGTGGATACTGCCAAACCACCACTGGGAATGTTTTTGACAGACCATTCCCTGCTAGAATTAAATAGCAGTTGGCTGAAATTGGAAAATTTTCATGGAAATGCATCCATCATAAAATAGTTTGAAGCCAGTGAGGGGGATTTCAAGTCACAGTTGTCTCCTGAGAAAAGGGACATCTCAGGAGATCCTCTTACCCATGATGACTACGAAGGATGCTTACCTGGGAATTAAAACGTTATAAACTAAAGGATTCCACTTAAGCCTCAGCTGCAAATTAGATTGGATACAAAGGGAAACAGCCTGAGACTGCAAGAAACAGATAGAGCTGATACAAGGAATCAACTGGGGGTCTCCTTTTCTTTAGAAGACCTAGATTTGATACCAAGGGGAACAACCTGAGAAGGCAAGAAACAGGTAGAGCTGATACAAGAAATCAATGGGTGTCTCCTTTCCTTTAGAAGACCTAGATTTGATACCAAGGGGAACAACCTGAGAAGGCAAGAAACAGAGCTGATACAAGGAGTCAACTGGGAGTGTCCTTTTCTTTAGAAGACCTAGATTTGATACCAAGGGGAACAGCCTGAGAAGACAAGACACAGATAGAGCTGATACAAGGAATCAAGTGGTGGTCTCCTTTTCTTTAGAAGACCTAGATTTGGTAGAAGGGGAACAATCTGAGAAGGCAAGAAACAGACAGAGCTGATACAAGGAATCAACTGGGTGTCTCATTTCCTTTAGAAGAGTTCTTATGTTAATTAAACAGTTTAAAAATAATATCACAGCCATTATGAAAATACTTCCTTACTGGAAAAAAAAGTCAGGGAAATACCTTTCTCTCTCTCTCTTTCTTTCTTTCTTTCTTTCTTTCTTTCTTTCTTTCTTTCTTTCTTTCTTTCTTTCTTTCTTTCTTTCTCTCTTTCTCTCTTTCTTTCTCTCTTTCTTTCTCTCTTTCTCTCTTTCTTTCTCTCTTTTTTTTCTTTCTTTCTTTCTTTTTTTTTTTTTTTGTAAGATTCAAATGGTCTGTTCCCATACTCCCACTGAGAAGCTTGGGCTCTCCCTGCAACATTACTTTCTTCATTTAAACAAGATCCCACTTTCTATTAAATTACAAGGAGTTGAAATCTGAATGAAGTGCTTTAAACATATTGGAAACGTTTCCAACGATTCAAAACGACTCTGCTTCTTTTTTTTTTTTTTTTTGGTGCCAATATGGAACAATTTTTTTTCTCCTTCTTCACTTGCTTCTCCAAAACCCCAACGAATTGGAAAATCCATTTGCCATGGAGCTGTGCTCACGGCAAGGATGTCAGGAGGCCTCCTTTGTTAATGCCTAGAGGGTGCCTGGAGCGGAGAAGCGCTGTCAACATGCGAAGTGCTATGAACCTCTTCAGATTTCTGGGATGGCTTTCAGAATGAAGGAGCCTGGTTCCTGCTTGAGGCCAATATCTCAATGCTGCCATCATCAGGGATCATTCCTGATGCAACCTCGAGGCACTGTCTTTGCCTACTCCTGATTTTGAAGAGACCGAATTGGCCAATTCTCAGGTTACAACGTCCCTGCCCGTGATGGTTTGGGGAATTTTGTTTTGTTTTGGTACTATCTTTTTTTTTTCTCTGAGCCATGCTGACAGACAGGAAGGCTTTACATCTTGCTGTGAGTATCTTCTTTCACATCTTTCACCATCGTTTTAAACGAAATCACAAACCAAGTGAGAAGGAGGAGGGGAGGCAGTGCAGGGAGGTCGAGGGAACCCTGCGAGTCTCAGGCAGTGCTTGGGCTAAGTGATGAACCTGTATACAAAAGCATTTTTCACTCAGGTCCTGTTCTGAAGGATTGACAAAAGCATTACTTAGAGTCTGCAAATTGCTGGGGAAAGTCCTTAAGACTCACAGGGTTACATGGGCTAAAGGGTCTCCACGTCAGGTTAGAAAGAGAAGAAAGCAGATGAAGGTAAGGGACACTAACAGAAAAAGCAACAAAATGAGGGGACACAGATTCAAGTTGTGCCAGGGGAGGTATAGGCTGGATATTAGGAGGAAGTTCTTAACAGAGAGAGTGGTTGAGGTTGGAATGGACTGCCCAGGGAGGTGGTGGAGTCACTGTGCCTGGAGGTGTTCAAGAAAAGAGTGGATGGGGCACCTAGTGTCATTGGCTAGGGCTGGGTGGTAGGTTGCACTAGCTGATCTTGGAGGTCTCTTCCAACCTGTATTATCCCATGCCATCCCATCCCATCCTACCCTATCCTATCCTATCCTATCCTATCCTATCCTATCCTATCCTATCCTATCCTATCCTATCCTATCCTATCCCCTCCTATCCCATCCTATCCTATCCTATCCTACCCTACCCTATCCTATCCTATCCTACCCTATCCTATCCTAGAATCATAGAATCAGTCAGGGTTGGAAGGGACCACAAGGATCATCTAGTTCCAACCCCCCTATTCTATTCCATTCTATGCTATAACCATTGCAAGGCTAAGTACTGGCTGATGGCAAGAAAAAAAAAGTCATATGTTGAATAGGAAAGAAATGTATGACAGAAGATGTGTGGTTTACAGACTGTTCCTAAAATGTTTGCGATATGCATGGTCAAATACACTTCTTTACCAGTCTCTCTCTCAAGGTGAATGCTCCTCACTACATTAAAAGAAAATCGGGGAGGGGGGGAAAAACAAAACAAAACAAAAACAAAACCCAAAAACAAACACAGAATCAGCCAGGTTGGAAGTGACCTCCAAGCTCATCCAGTCCAACCTAGCACCCAGCCCTAGCCAATGGCACTAAGTGCTCCATCCAGTCCTTCCTTGAACACCTCCAGGCACAGTGACTCCACCACCTCCCTGGGCAGCCCAATCCAATGCCAATCACTCTCTCTGGGAAGAACGGGAAGAACTTCCTCCTAACATCCAGCCTATACCTGCCCTGGCACAACTTGAGACTGTGTCCCCTCCTTCTGTTGCTTTTTCTGTTGCCGTTTCCCTAGACCATGGCACTAAGTTCCCCATCCAGTCTTGCCTTGAACACCTCCAATCCATCTGAATCATAGGATTACACTCACAAAGGAATGACTGTTTTATGATCTGGGCAGTATGTCAGAGCAGCTCTTTTTAGAACTGCTGAATTCAGTACAGAAGTACAGAAGCACTGCACAGAATTATTTTTTTCTGTTTTTTTTTTTTCTTTTTTTTTTTTGTTTCCCTTCATCCCAGTTCTTGGCTGTGGTATCTGTAATTTCCCCTTTGAATTTCGAAGAAAATAACCTGTGTACAAGTCAAGGGACAAATTTTTAACTAGCAACCAAAAAGTCTGACAAAAGGGACTGGAAGTCCAGCAAAGTTCCTTGTTTAAAAGTGCAAATCACTGTGCAGAGAGGAGGCTGGAGCTGGCTTCTCTTACCACCTATCTCTTATTCCCATGTACCCTGTTAGCAGCTCTGCATGCTGTGGTGGCTATCACTAAAACTGCCAGAGCAGCAAATTGTGTGGGAAATGTCAACATCTCAGAGCCTGCATTCCCAGGAACCAACATTTCTCAAGAAAAGCACTTCTGGAAGCCTTTTTCATTTTTTTTTTTCTTTTACAAGCTGTTACAACCTACAGTAAAATATTACTAATAGACAACCATAGATAAAATAACTTTAAAACAATAATCTGTTAAACTTGCTTTTTTCAAGTATTTTTGTTTTTTTTTGTTTTGTTTTGTTTTGGAAGCAAAGGCCACAGTAGCCTTCCAGTATCTGAAGGGAACCTACAAAAAAAACTGGGGAGGGTCTTTTTAG
>VWZI01000945.1:91274-131826 GCA_013396835.1 Psilopogon haemacephalus | reverse complement strand
TTTTTGGGTTTTTTTTTTTTTGTCTCTAAACAACATCATAAAAAGAAGGAAGGTTACAAAGTCCAAGGCGATTTAGCCCTGAATTTTCTGGCTCCCTTTCCCTTTCCTTAGCGAGGGATCAGGACGTACTGCCACAGCTTCATTCAGCGAGGTCTTATGGAAATCTCATTTTGATACTAAAATGATGTTTCCAAATGCATGTTTTGCTCATTGAAGAATTTGCCCTCATTTATCTCTCGTATTGGACAGAAAAGGGACAATAAATTATTCCAGCCCAGAAAGCAAATAGGCAGTGAAAAAAAAATATATATATATAAATAGAAGGAGCAGATTGCCTCTTACTTTTCACTTTACCTGCCTAAACATTTCCAACTATCTTCTTATTATGCAAATTATGTCTGGCTCAGCTTTGGATGGGGGCCTCTTGTGGCTGCATCTTTGTGGCAACAGTAATGAGAGATGGCAGCCGGAACTGTTCAGCCTCAAATCTTCCTTCTTCACCCATAATTAAGTGTGGGTTTCTCCTACCACAAGACTTGACTGCAGTATTAGGTGACCCATTCTGTCAGTTAAAGCTGGAGTCACCTTTCCTTCAGATGAAGCTGGTGGCCAAGGACTCAAATCTTAACATCCAGGAGGTGCAAACAAACCTGGCGTAAGCAAGGCCAACTGCGGGTGATGAAAGCTTGTTGAGGCTGTCAGCCAGATAAATGGACTTGAAGAAGGTGGTGCAAGAACCACAAAAAAAGCATACCTCCCACGTTTTCTTCTGAAATAAGGTTTGTTGGTTTTTGTTTTTTTTTCTCTTGTGATGGTTTAAGCAGTTACCTGCCCCCACCTTTTGAAATAAACCCCGGCTAGGACTCAGAACACTGGAAGTTGGTAAATGAAGCTTTATATTTACAGCTTTGGACAATAGACAAGCAGATATTTCCAAGGTATAACAGATATTTACAGATATAGACAATGAAAAGGTAATACAGAAACACCACAGCCCTCTCAGAGACCAAAATCCCCAAGAGGGGTAACCAACCACCCCCTACCACCTTTCCTCCTTTCCCCAATCTTATCTCACCACCTGTTGATGCTGAAGACAGGCGAAGGTAGATTGGCCAGGGGGGGTTAGGAGTAGAGAAGAAGTTAGTAGAGTTATTGAGAATTAGTTACCAAGGAAGAGAGAAAAAGGAACCATGCAAGAGAAGCAGCTGTAGCCCAGTGAGGTCTGAAACCGTCTGCACTATCTATATTTTGGTTATAACTTTTAAAACAACTTTTGTTCTTTCTTAGTAAAGCTCTGGGTGAAGTGACATCCTGTGTTTTCCTCTCTCAGCCAATAGTCTAATTTCTCACTCAGATTCTCCAATTAGTTCAAACCAGCACACCTTCAGATGAAGCTGGTGGCCAAGGACTCAAATCTTAACATCCAGGAGGTGCTTCAAAACTTCACTGCAAACAAACCTGGCGTAACCTGGATGAGGTCTTGAGCGACCTGATCTAGTGGGAGGTGTCCCTGCCTATGGCACAGCGGGGTTGGAACNTGGCACAGGGGGGTTGGAACTGGATGATCTTTAAGGTCTCTTCCAACCTAAACCATTCTATGATTCTATGATTCTATAAGTCATTAGTTTAAACCCCAGTGTATTTACGTATGAAGTTATATGTGCAGAAAGTGAAAGCAGGAGGATGTTGCCTGGTTTAAGGTGCTCTCTGTTGTTGGCAAAGGGCTGCATGCACAGGGGGACACATCTGGTTGTAGCTCTGTGGGCCTGTACGTGTATAACAAATGGTAGCATAGAATGAAAGACTCATAGAAACAGAGAATCACTGAATCACAGAATCATTGAATCACAGAATCATTGCATCAGAGAATCATAGAATCAGAGAATCACAGAATCATAGAAGCATTGAATCATAGAATCACAGAATCATAGAATCATAGAATCATTGCATCAGAGAATCATAGAATCATTGAATCACAGAATCATAGAACTCACAGAATCATAGAAGCGTTGAATCACAGAAGCATAGAATCACAGAATTTTAGAATCATTGAATCACAGAATCATAGAATCATAGAATCATTGAGTCACAGAGTCATAGAATCATAGAACCAGTCAGGGCTGGAAGGGACCACAAGGATCATCTTTCTCCAACCCCCGTGCCATGGGCAGAGACACCTCACACTACATAAGGCTGTCAAAAGCCTCATCCAGCCTGGCCTTAAACACCTCCAGGAATCAAGCTTCCACCACCTCCCTGGGCAACCCATTCCAAGGTCTCACCACTCTCATGATGAAGAACCTCCTCAACTCCAGTCTGAATCTCCCCACCTTCAGCTTTGCTCCATTCCCCCTAGTCCTGCTACTCCCTGATAGCCTAAAAAGACTATGTAAGCAAGGCCGACTGCAGGCAATGAAAGCTTGTTGAGGCTGTTAGCCAGACAAGTGGACTTGCAGAAGGTGGTGCAAGCACCACAAAAAAAGCATACCCCCTACCTTTTCTTCTGAAAAGAGGTTTGGTTTTTTTTTCCCCTGCAAGCAGAGAGAATACTCTTCACATCAGTGCACTGGCTGACAGACCCTTTGAGGAGCTACGATGCGATTTGGCAGGGCGGATGAAAAAAGACACTAGCAGATGGGAAATCAGGACAAGGGATTTGTAATGCAGACTGGCAATTTCCAGGGACTCAGTCTTTAATGACATAATTTTAAGGAAATTCCACGCTGGATATCATAAGATCACAGAAAAGCTGGTTGGAAGTAATCTCCCAAAGTCTCCAGTCCAAGCTTCCACTCATAGCAAGACTGCTGCTGACAGCAGGTCAGGTCAGCCAATGCTTTGTCTAGCCAAGTCCTGAAAGCCTCCAAGGACAGAGATACCATGACAGCGTGGGTAGCCAGGAGTGCTTCCAGGGCTGCTCCACCCTTCTTGTGAAAAAATAAAAAATAAATAAAACATTCCTTTCGTCTAATTTAAACCTCCCAAGCTGCAATTTGTTATTGCTCCCTACTCGCTGTTGTATCACGTGGCGCTCCTTAGAGTTTCATAGAATCATAGAATGCTTTAGGTTGGAAGAGACCTCAAAGATCATCCTGTTCCAACCCCCCTGTGCCATAGGCAGGGACACCTCCCACTAGATCAGGTCACTCAAGACCTCATCCAGCCTGGCCTTGAATACATCCAGGGAGGGAGCAGCCACAACCTCCCTAGGCAAATTGTTCCAGTGCCTCGCCACCCTTACTGTGAAGAACTTCCTTTTAACATTCCGTTCAAATCTCCCCTCTGTCAGTTTGAACCCATTCCCCTTTGTCCTGTCATTACAAGACCTTGTCAATAGTCCCTCCCCAGCCTTCTTGTAGGCCCCCTTCAGATACTGGAAGGCTACTATAAGGTCTCCTCAAAGCCTTCTCTTCTCCAGGATGAAAAGCCCCAACTCTCTCAGCCTGTCCTCATAGCAGAGCTGCTCCAGCCCTCTGAGCATCTTTGTGGCCCTCCTCTGGACTCTCTCCAGCAGTTCCATGTCCTTCCTGTGCTGGGTGCTCCAGAACTGCACACAGTACTCCAGGTGGGGTCTGATGAGAGCAGAGTAAAGGGGCAGAATCCCCTCCCTTGCCCTGCTGGTGATGCCTCTCTTAATGCAGCCCAGGACACAGTTGCTGGCTGAGCCACGTGTGCACACTGTTGGCTCATGTCGAGCTTCTCATGAGCCAATAGTTTGGCACTTCCATCTTTGCAACTGCCGTTCAAATAGCTGTAGCAGGCTATATAACTGCCCCTGCACCATCTTTGCCAGCCTGAACCTCTTACTGCTTTAAAAAAAAAACCAAAAACAAAACCCCATATTAATGCTCTTGCATATCCTGGCTGCTCATGCAGATGGCTCTGAGCAGCACCCCAGTGCAACAGATGATCTGAGGCTTGGTATGGCCACATTGCTCCTCTTTCCCAACTCCCTTTTAACCTTGTTCCCACCTCCAGCAGTGGGCTCTAATGTTTACTGAACGGCATCTTGCACCCAAAAGGCAATTTTCTTCATTATTTTTTGTTCCAGTCTTCCTTTTTTTGAATACCTCTAGGGCTCGGAGCAAGGAGCCTGAGCAGACCTTTACCAACCCTCACTCTTGCACACCTATTCCACTGTATTTCATCATGGCTCCCTTTGCTCATCTAAGGTAAGTATCATCAGAATAAACATTTATTTAAGGCAAAGATCTAAAACACTTTGGCCTTTTGGTTTTGTTTTTAATTCACTGCATCCTTGTGCTACTGAGCAGGAACAGCAGATTCACGATCACAGAAGGAATGGGTTTACCCCCAAAAGCTGGGCAAAGTCAGTGGCTCAGTACTGACTCAGTGGGAGAAATTGCACCTTGAAAACCTCACCAATCTCTCCTCTGGCACCGGATTCCCTCTGGCAGTCCTCCATGCAGAGACTGATCATGCTTGAGCTTGACTAGCTGGTGAGATAAGGCGAGCACACAGCCCAAGTGGGGATGGCTCTAGGCCAGGGAGAGGTTACACATTCTGGCAAAACCAACTCAAGTGATTTCAAGAGAAAAGAAGAGAGGCAGAATGTGTTCTTAGACTCATAGAATCAGACAGGGTTGGAAGAGACCACAAGGATCAGCTAGTTCCAATCCCCCTGCCATACCCAGGGACATCCTATCCTAGAGCAGGCTGCCCACAGCCTCATCCAGCCTGGCTGCAAACACCTCCAGGGACAACACATTCCAGGCTCTCACCACTCTCATGCTGAACAACTTCCTCCTCATGTCCAGTCTGAATCTCCCCACCTCCAGCTTTGCTCCATTCCACCTAGTCCTGTCGCTACCTCACAGCCTAAAAAGTCCCTCCCCAGCTTTTTTTTTTGAGTGAGTCCAGAGGAGGACTACAAAGATGCTCAGAGGCTTGCAGCAGCTCTGCTATGAGGGCAGGCTGAGAGAGTTGAGGCTCTTCAGCTTAGAGAAGAGAAGGCTTCCAGGAGACCTTATAGTAGACTTCCAATATCTGAAAGGAGCCTACAGGAAGGCTGGGGAGGGACTATTCACGAGGTCTTGTAATGACAGGATGAGGAGTAATGGGTTTAAACTGGCAGAGGGGAGATTTAAAGGGGATGTTAGGAGGGAGTTCTTTACAGTGAGGGTGGTGAGACACTGGAATAAGTTGCTCAGGGAGGTTGTGGCTGCTCCCTGCCTGGAGGTGTTCAAGGCCATGTTGGATGTAGCCTTGAGTGACCTGTTCTAGTGGGAGATGTTCCTGCCTATGGCAGGGGCTTGGAACTGGATGATCTTTGAGGTCCCTTCCAACCTAAACCATTCTATGATTCTATGATTCAAAGTCTAATGAAATAAATGAGGAAAATTCCTGCTGAGTGCCAGGTATCAGGTTCCACCCTGCTCTATTAACCAATACACTGAACTGTCTCTGGGTCTACTCCAAGCCCACTGGAGTCAACAGCATCTCACTAAGCCACATTAACAGGCAACTGGATGAGAGCTTTGCTGGCATATCAATGGCACAATGTAGCACCAGCACAATATCTGTGACATTAAACACGCCTGAGTTTGTTTGTTCCAAGCCCAGGATACAGCGAGCAAAAGAACTTTACCCTTTCGAAAATGAACCCAAAGTCCCACAGCCTGAGCAGGCTCTGGCTCTTTTTAAAAATTTTTGGGTATTTTTTTTCCCTTTCTTCCCTCTTTTCACCACAGCTACCAGCACTGTGGAACGGAATTTATTTGGAAGACAATTGCTCAAAATCGAATTAATTATTCCTACTCTCTTTGCTCAGCAATGCCTATGCTTAAAAGCCATTCCAAGCAGTTTGGATTTCACTCCTGATGGAGAGCCACTGGGAAGCAGAGGACTCTTTTTCTCCTATATTGTTACACAGCAAATGTGATTTATTC
Organism: Psilopogon haemacephalus; assembly: GCA_013396835.1. Taxonomy (NCBI): domain Eukaryota; kingdom Metazoa; phylum Chordata; class Aves; order Piciformes; family Megalaimidae; genus Psilopogon; species Psilopogon haemacephalus. The sequence continues at coordinate 125,917 of VWZI01000945.1, read as the reverse complement.
CTGGACCATCATTTCTTTCCTTCTTTCTTTCATGCTTCTTAGGGGGACATCTTCTTTCTTTCTTTCTTTCTTTCTTTCTTCCTTTCTTCCTTTCTTTCTTTCTTTCTTTCTTTCTTCCTTCCTTTCTTTCTTTCTTTCTTTCTTTCTTTCTTTCTTTCTTTCTTCCTTCCTTCCTTCCTTCCTTCCTTCCTTCCTTCCTTCCTTCCTTCCTTTCTTCCTTTCTTCCTTTCTTTTCACCAAGAGATAATGAAGAAACAGATGCTGGGCCTAATGTGCTGTGGGATTGTTTGATTTAAACAATAGCCTCTTTTTTTCCTGGTTCTACAGGCAGAAAATTTTTATTGGAGGAAAATGACAGTAGCCAAGTGACAGAAGCCATGGCTGATCCGAAGATGAGCTGATTCCTTTTCCTGTTGTTTCAATGCATATAAAGTTGCCTTTGGTGCACTGTGCTTTCCCTGGCCCCCTCTTTATCTTCAGGATGGTCTCACATCCAGAAGCCAATGGGCTCTCATAATTAAGGCAATTATGGGCTGTCAGCTCAGGTACCATGGTAGGCTGGATGCACGCTCTTAGCACAACTGGGAAGCAGGCTACATTGGTTCATAATAATTTCTGGTGGTCAGACCTTCCTGACAGACTGAAAGAGTTGGGGCTACTCAGTTTGGAGGAGAGGAGGCTCCCAGGTGACCTTCTTATGGCCTCCAGTATCTGAAGGGGGCCTATAGAAAAGCTGGGGAGGGACTTTTGAGGCTCTCAGGGAGTGCCAGGACTAGGGGGACTGGAGCAAAGCTGGAGGTGGGGAGATTCAGACTGAACACAAGGAGGAAGTTGTTGAGCATGAGAGTGGTGAGAGCCTGGAATGGGTTTCCCAGGGAGGTGGTTGGGGCCACATGCCTGGAGGTGTTTAAGGCCAGGCTGGATGAGGCTGTGGGCAGGCTAATATAGGGTAGGGTTGGAACTGGATGATCCTTGTGGTCCCTTCCAACCCTGATTGATTCTATGTTGGTGATGTGGGCACCACAGCTCAGCATACTGATGGCTAGTGAGTGCCTTTCAACTGCCATATATTAACTGTTAGGCTTCTTCCTAAGCAGCAGGCTTCAGCAGGCATTTCAGTATCACACACTGCTTTGTGTGGCACACTCTACCTGTCAAGATGTTAATGATTCAGCTTTCATAGAATCATAGAATATAGAATCAGTCAGGGTTAGAGGAGACCACAAGGATCATCTAGTTCCAACCCCTCTGCCATGGGCACAAACATCCTACCCTAGATCAGGCTGCCCACAGCCTCATCCAGCCTTGCCTTAAACACCTCCAGGGATGTGGCCCCAAACACCTCCCTGACCAACCCATTCCAGGCTCTCGCCACTCTCAAGCTGAAAAACTTCCTGCTCACATCCAGTCTGAATCTCCCCACCTCCAGCTTTGCTCCATTCCCCCTAGTCCTCTCACTACCTCAGAGCCTAAAAAGTCCCTCCCCAGCTTTTTTGTAGGCCGCCTTCAGATACTGGAAAGCCACAAGAAGGTCACCTCAGAATCTCCTCTTCTCCACACTGAACAGCTCCAACTCTTTCAGTCTGTCCTCATAGCAGAGGTGCTGCAGCCCTCTGATCATCCTCGTGGCCCTTCTCTGGACACACTCCAGCATTTCTACATCCCTCTTGTCCCAGGGGCTCCAAAACTGTATGCAGTACTCCAGGTGAGGTCTCACCAGAGTGGTGTAGAGACCCCACCTGGTCTTTCTAACAGCCAAACAAGCCTGTCAAGTACAGCAACATGAACCTGCTGTGATCTTCCCAGTCACCAGGAACTTAGGAGAGCTTGGAAGTGGAGGACTGAGGAGAGCTTGGAAGAAGAGGACTTAGGAGAGCTTAAAAGTGGAGGACTTAGGAGAGCCTGGAAGAAGAGGACTTAGGAGAGCTTGGAAGCGGAGAACTTAGGAGAGCTTAGAAGCGGAGGACTTAGGAGAGCTTAGAAGAGGAGGACTTAGGAGAGCTTAGAAGAGGAGGACTTAAGAGAGCTTGGAAGCGGAGAACTTAGGAGAGCTTAGAAGAGGAGGACTTAGGAGAGCTTAGAAGAGGAGGACTTAAGAGAGCTTGTAAGCAGAGGACTTCAGAGAGCTTGGAAGTGGAGGATTTTGGAAAGCTTTGAAGCGGAGGACTTAGGAGAGCTTGGAAGCAGAGGATGGGCAACCAACAACCCTGAGTTTCTACAGCACCACTCACCCCCACACACTCCCTTTCCCTCTATGCCCAGCAGCCAAATGTGCAATGAAAACTGCCACCTCTCCCACACAGAGGGACGCAGGGGGAATTAAATTGCTGCTACTTGTAGATCAAAGGCTCTCAATGAGGCTGACTCGGTGCCGAGTGGGAAGCTCTGCCATAGCCTTTCAGTGCACTGTGGATGAGACACTATATTCATAGGCTATTATTATTAGAACTGATTTATATGAATGCCATCTGTGCTAAAACAATACAACAGAGAAGAGCACTCGGGGTAGGGGGGGGAAATAAATAAATAAATCTCAATCACATCTTGTCCAAGGAACATGCCTGGCCAGCAGGGCAAGGGAGGGGATTCTGCCCCTTTACTCTGCTCTCAATTAGACCTCACCTGGAGTACTGTGTGCAGTTCTGGAGTCCCCAGCACAAGAAAGACATGGAACTGCTGGAGAGAGNAGGGTGGTAAGACACTGGAATAAGTTGCCCAGGGAGGTTGTGGCTGCTCCCTGCCTGGATGTGTTCAAGGCCAGGCTGGATGAGGTCTTGAGCATCCTGATCTAGTGGGAGGTGTCCCTGCCTATGACACAGGGGGGTTGGAACTGGATGATCTTTGAGGTCTCTTCCAACCTAAACCATTCTATGATTCTATGATTCTATGTCACAAACTTCTGCTAATCTGCAAAGCTGATGGTCCAGATGTCCCTTCTCTCCCTTGTGTCAGCCTACTCCATGCAGCACTTGAGGATGCAGCTCAAGTGAAGTTATTGCATTAGTCACTGAACCTCCCCAAAAATGTTTTTTTTCCTTTTTTTCCCTTTTTTTTTTTTTTGGTTTTGCTTTAATTCCCTATTCTCTCACTGCTATTTTTTGGGTTTTTTCCCCCCTCACTGGAATAATTTAATAAAGACAGCAAAGAAGCCAGATGTTTCTGCTGTAAAGATGAGAGCTCAGTACCTGTAAGCCGAGGAGGGGGCTTAACAAACACAAAGTCTTTAAAACCTTCCGGAGTTGTGCATTCGATTTTCATTGCGAAACCTGCCAGAGCTCTTTGAAGGTTTTGTTCCTTTTCAACATCATCATGTTCCTATCAAAGCAGGAACTCACCAAATCCACTCAGTAACAAAGCTACTAATCCCCACCTCTTCTTCCAAGACATTTCCCCCCCCGCCCCCCACCATGTAATTTCAGAGCATCAGGATGTCCTGCCACAGTTGAAGAAAGCAAGCCAAAAATTCCATGGGATATAGCTTCTTTTTATTTTTTTTTTCTTAAGTATGCTTTACCTTGGCTTGCCAGTTACAGAAAGATCAATTGATTCCTAGCCATTGAAAAAGAAAATATAATAATAATAAAATAAAATAAAATAAAGAAACCAGAAATAACACATCATTCTAAAACCAGGCACCTTCTTGGGATTTGGAAGGACTCTGTCAGAGCAGCATAGTCATAGAATAGCAAAAACATATGGGACTTTAGCATAATAAAGATGAATAAATAGCAGCTTCATGACACAGAATCATAGAATCCTAGAATCAGTCAGGGTTGGAAGGGACCACAAGGATCATCTACTTCCAAACCCCCCTGCCATGGGCAGGGACACCCTACCCTACATCAGGCTGGCCACAGCCTCATCCAGCCTGGCTGCAAACACCTCCAGGAATGTGGACCCAACCAACCCCCTGGGCAACCCATTCCAGGCTCTCATCACTCTCATGCTCAACAACTTCCTCCTCACATCCAATCTGAATCTCCCCACCTCCAGCTTTGCTCCATTCCCCCTACTCCTCTCACTACCTGACAGCCTAAAAAGTCCCTCCCCAGCTTTTCTGTAGGCCCCCTTCAGATACTGGAAGGCTACAAGAAGGTCACCTGGGAGCCTCCTCTTCTCCAGACTCAACAGCCCCAACTCTTTCAGTCTGTCCTCATAGCAGAGGTGCTTCAGCCCTCTGAGCATCCTCATGGCCCTTCTCTGGACAGACTCCAGCATTTCTACATCCCTCTTGTACTAGGGGCTCCAGAACTGGATGCAGTACTCCAGGTGGGGTCTCACCAGGGTGGAGTAGATGGGCAGGGTCACCTCCCTTAACCTGCTGGCCACACTTCTCCTGATGCAGCCCAGGCTCTGATTGGCTTGCCTCTCTTCAACTCTGAGGTCTCCTGTCACTTTTGTCATGAACTTGAGATATTATTTGGGGCTTGTATCCAGTCAGGCTGTTGCTACAAACTCCATCATCCTGACGACCTCTATTTTGGTCTCTTTTCCTCTTTGACTACTGAACCAAAGCTTCTTCACTTCTTCAAAGACAATCATAATGTCTCCTTTGGTATCAAAGGGTTCATTTACATTTCCAGCTCTTTCCTGATGAGCTTGCCACCTCTGGCTACATTTTCAACAAAATTCTCTCGCAGCCTCTCCTGTTTTCTCCAACTCCTCATTGCCTTTGGTGACAGTCTTAAAACTCTCCCTCTCCTAACATAAAAGTGGCAAGAGGTTTGGATGCCAGGACACCAAAAGCACTACAGTGGCAAAGTCCACTCTGCTGATCTTTTCCTGCATGCACTCATCATCTGAGCAGATGCTCAGCTAGAAGATCTTTGGGATGCTGCCTGTGCTTTTTTAATTTCCAAATGCTTCTGTGCATTCATGAGTCTAGAGGAGGCCACAAAGATGTTCAGAGGGCTGGAGCACCTCTGCCATGAGGTCAGGCTGAGAGAGTTGGGGCTCTGCAGCCTGGAGAAGAGAAGGCTTCGAGGAGACCTTATAGCAACCTTCCAGTATCTGAAGGGGGCCTACATGAGGGCTGGGGAGGGACTGTTCACAAGGTCTGGTAATGACAGGATGAAGGGGAATGGGTTTAAACTGGCAGAGGGGAGATTTAGGCAGGATGTTAGGAGGAAGTGAGGGTAGTGAGACACTGGCACAAGTTGCCCAGGGAGGTTGTAACTGCCCTCTCCCTGGAGGTGTTCAAGGCCAGGTTGGATGAGGCCTTGAGTGACCTGTTCTAGTGGGAGATGTCCCTGCCTATAGCACAGGGGGGTTGGAATTGGATGATCTTTGAGGTCCCTTCCAACCTAAACCATTCCATAATTCTATGATTCCATGATAGATGCTGCTGCACTACAAATCTGAATTCCCAACTCATTCTTCAGCTATTCATCACACTTCCCTTGTCACTTCTGTGACTTCTGAGTCAACATCAGATGACTCAAGTTAACTAATCACAAATTAATAAATAATGAGAAGTTTATGCTAGCAGCTCATAAATTAACCTGTGGCGTGGCCTTGCAGTCCCATAAATTGTCCACTGAACGGTCACGAGGAGAATTAATGTCGCTCTGAAACGGCCTTTTTTTGGCAATTAATAATTTGCCCAGCTTAAGGCAACAGCCAGACCAGGCCATTTACTACACCAAATGCACTCATTTAGAAAGCAGACATCCCAAACCACTTAGTAATTTGCAGTGTGGCAGCGAGGAGTTAGTGGTTATCCATCCAAACAAAACAAGGGGAGGGGGGGGTAAAAAAAGGAGGGAGTTGATTAGGAAGGAGAACTCGGAGAGCTCCTTAGGCATGGATGCCATATATTAGGTTTAAATTTCCTAAATAATACAACGTGAAAAAGTATGAGCATGGACCAAGAGGCATCAAGTCCTGTGCAGCAAACTTCAGAAAATGAAGTATCTGCTTTTCAAAGGCACACTCCGGATATTGGAGGATTTCAGGAACTTGAGCTGTCAACTCTAATGCCTGATTGTGGACAAGGCAAGTTTCACAGGACCAGTGCCTCGTTCTACATTTCAATATATCCTTTAATTCTTTTTTTTCCTTTCTTTTTCTTTTTTTTTTCTTTTTTTCTTTTTTTCTTTTTTTTTTTTTGTTTGATGTCTCACATGCTGTGATGATGTCAAGTGGCTTTGAACAATAAAAGAAGAATGCTTGCTGCCTGCCTGGGAAGCCTCCTATTGTGTCTTCAAAAGGCAAAAAACACAAAGCACTGAGCAAAAAAAAAAAAGCTGTAAGACAATACCAATAGAGAGAGATAAACTCCTCCTATTTGAACTTGCTTGGCTGTGAGAGGGGACTGAACACAGCAAGATGAAAGCAAGAGGGGACCAGCTAGAAAGAAATACTGAAATGGCAGCAGAATCACAGAATTAACCAGGTTGGAAAAGACCTCTAAGCTAATTGAGTCCAACTTATCACCTAACCCTTCAAATTAACAAAACCATGGCACTGAGTGCCTCATCCAGCCTCCTTTTAAACACCTCCAGATGATCCTTGTGGTCCCTTCCAACCCTGACTGATTCTACAATACTAGAATCCTAGTTCAGCATCTCTTGCCATGGACCATTGTGCCCCCACCATGTCTCTTGCAGAAACCAGATCTCTCCTTAACCCTGAGCTGCTTTTCAGAAACACAGAACCAACCAGATTGGAAAAGACCTCTAAGATCATCGAGTCCAACCTATCTCTGAACTCTTCTAATTAACTAACCCATGGCATTAAGTGCCTCATCCAGCCTCCTCTTAAACACCTTCAGATGATCCTTGTGGTCTCTTCCAACCCTGACTGATTCTATGATTCTGGAATCATAGATCAGCATCTCTTGCCATGGACCATTGTGCCCCCACCATATCTCTTGCAGAAACCAGATCTCTCCTTAACCCTGAGCTGCTTTTCAGAAACACAGAACCAACCAGATTGGAAAAGACCTCTAAGATCATCAAGTCTAACCTATCACCTAACCCTTCTAATTAACTAACCCATGGCACTAAGTGCCTCATCCAGCTGAGTCCAACCTATCACCTAACCTTTCTAATTAACTAACTCATGGCACTAAGTGCCTCATCCAACCTCCTCTTAAACACTTCCAGGGATGGGGACTCCACCACCTCCCTGGGCAGCCCATTCCAATGACAATCACTCTTTCCTTGAAGAACTTCTTCCTAGCATCCAGCCTAAACCTATCCTGGTGCAGCTTGAGACTGTGTCCTCTTGTTCTGTCCCTGGATATCTGGCAGAAGAGCCCAACCCCATCCTGGCTACAACCTGCTATCAGGTAGTTGTAGAGAGCAATGAGGTCTGCCTTGAGCATCTTCTTCTCCAGGCTGAACACCCCCAGCTCCCTCAGCCTCTCCTCAGAGGGCTGTGCTCCATCCCCCTCACCAGCCTTGTTTTAGTCACTAACCCAAGCTTGCCCTCCAAACATTAGCTGTGAGGCTGTCCTATGTATGTGGTGACTTCTGTGAAGCATCATACAGGACAAAGCAACATTCATGGGCAACAAAGGTAGACAAACCTTGCTCAGAAGCTGTGCAATCCCTAGGCAAGGAGGGTTTTTTTGGGGGGTGGAGAGGTGTTAACTTGTGTAGCAGCCAAGCCATTTGGATCTCAGCCCATGACTGCCTCAGCAATTTGTTGACACAAAAATGTAGTAGTAGTAGTGAGGGACGAGGCAATGATTTCCATCTGCACCTTGTGGGCTCGGTAGCACCACCTCAAATTTTAGACATAATGGGTGATGCTGTGATTTTTACAAGCACAGTCACTCCTCCTCTTGCAAACAGACACACTCCTTTAGACTTTTGTCCTTGTGGAAGTCCATCGAAGGTTGTTTTTTTGTTTTGTTTTGTTTTGTTTTGGGTTTTTTTCCCCCTAAATTCAGCCAAAGACTGGATCAGGCCTCAACCTCAACTTGGCAAGGGAAATGCTCAGCACACACTAAAAAAAAAAGGAAAAAAAAAAAGTATATTTAGGAAGAATCCCGAGTTGTTTTCTTAAAGAAGAAAATTCTGCAGAGCACAGGACAGGAAATAATGTGCTCATGGGTGGTTTCCTCCTCTGAAGCAGCTCATGTGCTGCAGCTGAGACAACACATAAGGTGGCACTCAAGTAGAGTTTCCCTGGACCCCTCAATTGGGCTTGCACAGCATTAAGAGAGCTGCAGCTAGAGGTGAAGATGTTATTTTTTCAAAGTGTGCACGTTGAAGGTGGGAGGATTCAGTACTCCTCTTCAGAAGCTGGTGATGGTTTTCTCAGGGGGATGAAAAAAGCTGGGGAGGGACTTTTGAGGCTATCTGGGAATGACAGGACTAGGGGGGATGGAGCAAAGCTGGAGGTGGGGAGATTCAGATGGGATGTGAGAAGGAAGTTGTTCAGCATGAGAGTGATGAGGCCCTGGAACAGGTTGCCCATGGAGGTGTTTGGGGCCACATCCGTGGAGGTGTTTAAGGCCAGGCTGGATGAGGCTGTGTTCAGTCCAATCTATGGTAGAGTGTCCCTGGGCATGGCAGGGGGATTGGAAGTAGATGATCCTTGTGGTCCCTTCCAACCCTGACTGATTCTGTGATTCTATGATTCTATGTGCTACTTCTTACTCTCTGCTCTGGGAAGTGCTAAGTCTGCTTTTCAGGAGGCCTTCCATTCTCTGAAGGGGACCTACAAAAAGCTGGAGAGGGACTTTTTAGGATCTACATCTGCAAGTCAGGAATAGAGGATTTGGTCCTAAATAAGACTGTTACCTGAAATCATTATGCAGCTTTAAGGAGAAACCACCATTTGTGTTTTCAATAGGCACTTACAGGTGTGCACTTGCAACACAGAAAGCCAACCAGAGCCTGGGCTGCAGAAGGAGAAGTGTGGCCAGCAGGCCAAGGGAGGTGATTCTCCCCCTCTACTCCACCCTGATGAGACCCCATCTGGAGTACTGCATCCAGTTCTGGAGCCTCTGTTACAAGAGGGATGTGGACGTGCTGGAGTGTGTCCAGAGAAAGGCCACAAGGATGCTCAGAGGGCTGCAGCACCTCTGCTATGAGGACAGACTGAAGAGTTGGGGCTGTTCAGGCTGGAGAAGAGGAGGCTCCCAGGTGACCTTCTTGTGGCCTTCAAAAAAGCTGGGGAGGGACTTTTGAGGCTATCTGGGAATGACAGGACTAGAGGGAATGGAGCAAAGCTGGAGGTGGGGAGATTCAGATTGGACGTGAGGAAGAAGTTGTCCAGCATGAGAGTGGTGAGAGCCTGGAATGGGTTGCCCAGGGAGGTGGTTGGGGCCACATCCCTGGAGGTGTTTGCAGCCAGGCTGGATGAGGCTGTGTGCAGCCTGATCTAGGGTAGGGTGTCTCTGCCCATGGCAGGGAGGTTGGAACTAGCTGATCTTTGTGGTCCCTTCCAACCTGACTGATTCTATGATTCATTTGATGTATTTTCCCTCTCTGTGGTTTCCCCACAGAAGCCAGACACAAAGCCAGTGATGGATAGCCCCACACCAGAAGGCCATTTCAGCAGCCTACACACTGATGCCATGCAGAGAGGAGGATGCTTGGCCCACGAAGTCAAACACAGGGCTGAAGACTGATCTGCTCTGAAATTCCTGCCTGATGCACTGCCCATTAAGTTATGCAAGCATGCTAATTGGCAAGGCAGGATAGAGCAACTGTGTCCTGCCTCTCCAGGAATGTTTAATTTGGGGCCCAGCAGGGAGAAGACTTTTCTGTTAACATGAACATTTTGTTATTTTTAGCAAGAGGGAATGTAAACTACAATGGAAAAAAAGTAATGAATGAATGCTGAGAAGAAAGCTCAAGGTCGAAATTTGTGTCCCCTCCTGTCTGAGGGGTTAGCAAGGCAGGCACGGGGGCTTTAAGAATCATTTTTATCCTTTTGCAAAAGCCTCAAGTGTGCCAGGAGGATTCTTTGTGGTCCACTGTGTCCTAATCCCACGTCCCCTAAGTAAGCAGGAGCTCTTATTGAACAGAAAGCAGCCCTGAGGAAAAGGACTTGAGGGTCTGGGGTGAGGAAAAGCTCAGGATGAGGCTGCAGTGTGAGTGCAGCCCAGACAGCAACTGTGTGCTGGGCTGCAGCAAGAGCAGCTGTGGGCAGCAGGGCAAGGGAGGGGATTCTGCCCCTTCGCTCTGCTCTCCTCAGATGCCACCTGGAGTACTGTGTGCAGTTCTGGAGCCCCCAACACAAGAAGGAGATGGAACTGTTGGAGCCAGTCCAGAGGAGGCCATGAAGATGCTCAGAGGGCTGCAGCAGCTCTGCTGTGAGGACAGGCTGAGAGAATTGGGGCTCTGCAGCTTGGAGAAGAGAAGGCTTCCAGGAGACCAATATCTGATGGGGGCCTACAGAAGGGCTGGGGAGGGACTATTGACAAGGTCCAGTTGTGACAGACGAGGAGTAATGGGTTTAAACTGGCAGAGGGGAGATTGAAACCTGATGTTAGGAGGAAGTTCTTCACAGTGAGGGTGGTGAGACACTGGCACAGGTTGCCCAAGGAGGTTGTGGCTGCTCCCTGCCTGGAGGTGTTCAAGGCCAGGTTGGATGAGGCCTTAAGCAACCTGTTCTAGTGGGAGGTGTCCCTGCCTATGGCACAGGGGGGTTGGAACTGGATGAGCTTTAAGGTCCCTTCCAACATAAGCCCTTCTATGATTCTAAATTTGGCCCCTAAGTATCTGGCAAGATCAGAGCCTCTGCTGACAACCCACGGTGACATTGTGCCTATTGGCAGGCACTCTGCAAAGCCAGAGAGGGAACAGTACCTGCTCAGAGGATCTGATCATTGAAATCAAGAGCGGATGAAAGGAAGTGTCAGCATTCCCTTGGGGCCACACTCAGAGCGCTGAAGGTGAGCCAAGACAATGCAGGCATTTCCAAAGGTCATGTAGACAGCCTGGGGCAGACCTTGGAGAAACTCTGAGACATTTAATGATTGTTCTCCTTCCACTCATTCCTTTCCCTGGCTCAATGTCTTTAGCACTAAAAAAAAAAAAAGCCTGGTCCCTGCAAACGGTGCCCTCATTGTACAGCCTCAGCTCTTACCCTGGCAACTAATCAACAGCTTGGGTAAGCTCAGCATACAGCAGAGAGAAATATTAAAATATATGCACAGTTTTACTGTTCTCCTCTCCTTCTTGTTGGGATTACTGTGCTCTGTTCCTTTGTGACCATTGCCCAGAGCCTCCTGTTTCATGCCAGCTTCCAGCAGGTAGCTCAGCTGGGTGTAGCCACTTTGAGTAGTAGCAGAAGGCTCAAAATGTAGTCACCTTCATGCTTGGGTGGTTTTGGAAGCATCCTAAGATGTACCTCAAACCTTGTTAAGATTCTTGTGTGAGGATTGAAGTTGCCAGGGCAGTAGACAGCCTGGGGAAGACCTTGGAGAAACTCTGAGACATTTAATGATTGTTCTCCTTCCACTCATTCCTTTCCCTGGCTCAATGTCTTTAGCACTCAAAAAAAAAAAAGCCTGGTCCCTGCAAACGGTGCCCTCATTGTACAGCCTCAGCTCTTACCCTGGCAACTAATCAACAGCTTGGGTAAGCTCAGCATACAGCACAGAGAAATATTAAAATATGTGCACAGTTTTACTGTTCTCCTCTCCTTCTTGTTGGTATTACTGTGCTCTGTTCCTTTGTGACCATTGCCCAGAGCCTCCTGTTTCATGCCAGCTTCCAGCAGGTAGCTCAGCTGGGTGTAGCCACTTTGAGTAGTAGCAGAAGGCTCAAAATGTATTCACCTTCCTGGCTGGGTGGTTTTGGAAGCATCCTAAGAGGTACCTTAAACCTTGTTCAGATGTGTGAGGACTGAAGTTGCCAGGGCAGTTGATGGGAGGATAGCCTGCAGTACTTTACTCCACTGCACCTTCAATTTTCAATAATCTCCTCTGCTTCTTCTAAGATAGCACCATGAACTCTTCAGTTACCTCACGATCATGGAACCAATCATAGAATCATTCAGGGTTGGAAGGGACCACAAGGATCATCTAGTTCCAACCCCCCTGTGCCATAGGCAGGGACACCTCCCACTAGATCAGGATGCTCAAGGCCTCATCCAGCCTGGCCTTCAACACCTCCAGGGAGGGAGTAGCCACAACCTCCCTGGGCAACCTGTGCCAGTGCCTCACCACCCTCACTGCAAAGAATTTCTTCTTAACATCCAGTTTAAATCTCCACTCTTGCAGTTTAAACCCATTTCTCCTCGTCCTCTCATTACAAGACGTGTTGGTTTGAACTAATTGGAGGATTTGAATGAGAAATTAGACTATAGGCTGAGAAAGGAAAGCACAGGTGATGCTACTTCACTCATAGCTTTACTGAGAAAGAAAATAAAATATTTTAAGAGTTGTATCCCAAATATAGATAAGTCAGACTGCTTTGGGCATGGCTCTTTCCCTCTGCCTTTCCTAGCTGGATCTGAATAATTTCACTAACTTCTTTCCTGCTGCTAATCCCCCTGGCCAATCTACCTTTGCCTATCTGCTGCATAAAACATATGGTGACATAAGACTGGGGAAAGGGGGAAGGTGGTAGGGGTGATTAAAAGCCCCTCTTAGGGACTTTGATCTCTGGGAGGGCTGTGGTGTTTCTGTATTACCTTTTTTACTGTATATTTCTGTAAATATCTGTTATAGATTGTAAATATTTGCTTGTATATTGTGCAAAACTCTAAATATAAAGCTTCATTTATTGACTTCCAGCCGACTGAGTCCTAGCCTGGGTTATTTCAGAGTAAGGGTGAGCAGATAACTGCTGAACCACCACACCAGACCTTGTGAATAGTCCTCCCCAGCCTTCCTGTAGAGCCCTTTCAGACACTGGAAGCACACTGCCAGCACAGCCCAAAGCACTCTGTTTACCCAACAGAACCGAGGTGAGAGGGGGTTTTCCCTTCTTCCCTCTTCCCAAACTGCCAAGTGCTTTCTGCTAGATCAAAGGAGAAGCAAATTAGCCAATCTCACCACTAATGCAGCAATGGCATCTCAGCTTCCCAGAAAGGCTGTGTGCACGCTGCCAGCTAACCGCAGGTGTAACCTACTTCTCCAAGCAGAGCTATCCATCATCCCTGACATAAACCATCAAGCTTGGACAAAGAGGCTCTCCTAGCCCCGCTCCAGAATCTCTGGAGCAGAAAAGCCACAGCAGACATGATGCCTCAACACCACATTTGTTGACTCTGTCGTGTCTGGGCCACTGAGAGCAGGGTGGAGCACACCAGAAATCATCAGCAAGTGCCCTGCACCGTTCGGATCCTCCACACTGCAGCAACACAGGGAGGAAACACAGCAGTGCCACAGCCTCGTGTTACAGACACTCTGCTGGGCAACTTCTCTCAATAGTGCTTGGCATCTTTGCCCTCTTTTTGGATATTTTGGGAGCTCTGCCTCTCTAGAGTATGATGATAACCATGCTGTCACCTAGGCAGTGCTACAGCTGTTGTCTCCCAGCACCGCCACTGCTGCTTAAGCTCAGTGACTATAGATCAGTCACAGTGTGAATTCATAGAATCAGTCAGGGTTGGAAGGGACCAGAAGGATCATCAAGTTCCAACCCCTCTGCCATGGGCACAGACACCCTACCCTACATCAGGCTGGCCACAGCCTCATCCAGCCTGGCTGCAAACACCTCCAGGGATGTGGCCCCAACCACCTCCCTGGGCAACCCATTCCAGGCTCTCACCACTCTCATGCTGAACGACTTCCTCCTCACATCCAATCTGAATCTCCCCACCTCCAGCTTTGCTCCATTCCCCCTAATCCTGCCACTACCTCATAGCCTAAATAATCCCTCCCCAGCATTTTTGTAGACCCCTTTCAGATACTGGAAGGCCACAAAAAGGTCACCTGGGAGCCTCCTCTTCTCCAAACTGGACAGCCCCAACTCTTTCACATTGTCCTCATAGCAGAGGTGCTGCAGCCCTCTGAGCACCCTCATGGCCCTCCTCTGGACACACTCCAGCATGTCCACATCCCTCTTGTCCCAGGTGCTCCAAAACTGGACACAGTACTCCAGGTGGGGTCTCACCAGGGTGGAGTAGAGGGGGAGAATCACCTCCCTCCACCTGCTGGCCACACTTCTCCTGATGCAGCCCAGCCTCTGCTTGGCTTTCTGGGCTGCAAGTGCACACTGCTGCCTCATCTTGAGCTTTTCATCCACCAGCACCCCCAAGTCCCTCTGCTCAGTGCTGCTCTCCAGCCAGTCACTGCCCAGTCTGGATTTGTGCTTGGCATTGCCTCAACCCATATGCAGGACCTTGCACTTGGCTTTGTTCCACGCACCTGTGTACACCTCTGCAGCCAAAGATAGCTTCTCCCCTCTCCACTTAGAATCACAGAATCATGGAATGGTTTAGGTTGGAAGAGACCTCAAAGATCAGCCAGTTCCAACCCGCCCTGTGCCATAGGCAGGGACACCTCCTACTAGATCAGGATGCTCAAGACCTCATCCAGCCTGGCCTTGAACACATCCAGGGAGGGAGCAGCCACAACCTCCCTGGGCAACCTGTTCCAGTGTCTTGTCACCCTCATGGTGAAGAATTTTCTCCTAACGTCCCATTTACATCTGCTCTCTGTCTCGTCCTGAAGCTTCATGTGCTTGATGAGTTGACTTTGGTTAAACTTTACAGCACGTTTTATTATTTCCCTTCTGTGTGTGTGAACACAGAGATAAAGCAATGCAAGGGGCAGGAAACTCTTCTGGTTTCTATCTTCAGTGTTCTGCTGGATGTGCAAAGTGAGAAGGGATTTAATCACAGTAGATTTAAGGCTTTCAGGCTATGGAGAACAGACTAAACTCCTTCCTGACCACACTTTACATTAAGAGCTGAATCTAATGGTGCTAATATCTCTGCAGTGATGAACCTCCTCCGTTTGCTACCCCAACAACCAATTTGGCACCTTCTCCTCTCCTTCCCCCAGCTGCCTTTACAGCAAAGACACAGCAACAAAACAGACATCTTTTTTTAATAAACAGACCTAACTCCTTGTTATTACAGGACAACCAGCCCCAGGATGTTATCAAAACACAGCAACACGTGTTGCTAGCAGCAGGCACACATCAGCCCCAGCCCTGTGCTCCAGCTCTGTCAAACACCCTTTTTTGGAGGCAGCAAGGAGCGACCAAAGCACCTCTGATCACCTCCTGTCCCCATTTCGCATCAGCACGCCTAAAAATAAACATGTTGCAGCCTGACAAGCAATTAGATCTCATTGGCACCTAGCACTGCTCTGGCAGGGTGGAGGCAGGAGGCCAAGGAGAGGGGATCTGCTACCAGTCCATCTTCTCACGGCTTCACAGCAGCAAGGCAGGAGCTGGCGGAGAGAAGGGGCAAGCCGCAGCACACCAGAGCTGGGCACTAACCCTCAGCTCCCTGCCTGCGCTCAGCAGGAGTTAAAACAACTCTTTGTCATCTTCCTTCACTGTTGAAAGAGGTCAAGCAAAGCCCTGAAATTGTGCTCTGGGGAGGAGCTGTTCCTGCTCATCCTCAAGCTCGTGCTTTTCACTGCATAGAATCATAGAATCACAGAATGTCAGGGGCTGGAAAGCACCTCCAAAGCTCATCCAGTCCAAGCACCCTCTCAGAGCAGGATCACCTAGACCAGATCATGGAGGAACATGTCTAAACAGGGTTTGAATATCTCCAGAGAGGGAAACTCCACAACCACCCTGGGCAGCCTGTTCCACTGTTAGGTCACACAGGGAAAAAATTCCTCATCATATTTAAATGAAACTTCCTATACCTCAGCTTCCACCCATTGCCCCTTGTCCTGTCATTGGGCATCACCCAGCAGAGCCTGGTCCCAGCCTCCTGCCACTCACCCTTTACATATTGATAAACATTGCTCAGGTGTCCTCTCAGTCTCCTCTTCCCAAGCAGCACAGCCCCAACTCCCTCAGGCTCTCCTCGTAAAAGAGATGCTCCATTCCCTTCATCATCTTTGTGGCTCTGCACTGGACTCTCTCAAGCAATTCTATGTCCCTCTTGAATTGGAAGGCACAGAACTGAACACAGTACTCCAGATGCAGCCTCAGCAGAGCAGAGTAGAGGGGCAGGAGAACCTCTCTCAACCTACTAATCACAGCCCTTATAATACACTCCAGAATGACATTGCCCATCCTGGCCATGAGAGCACATTGCTGTCTCATGGTCAATGTCCCATCAACAAGGACCCTCAGATCCTGTTCCCCTTTGCTGCCTCCCAAAATTTACTGATCCCTTGGGTTGTTCTTTCCTATGAGGACAGACTGAAAGAGTTGGGGCCATTCAGTTTGGAGAAAAGGAGTCTCCCAGGTGATCTTCTTGTGACCTACCAGTATCTGAAGGGGGCCTAGAAAAAACTGTGGAGGTACTTTTTAGGCTTTCAGGTTGTGCTAGGACTAGGGGGAATGGAGCAAAGCTGGAGGTGGGGAGATTCAGATTGGATGTGAGGAGGAAATTCTTCAGCATGAGAGGACAGCCTGGAACAGGTTGGACAGGGAGGTGGTTGAGGCCATATCCCTGGAGGTGTTTGCAGCCAGGCTGGATGAGGCTGTGGGCAGCCTGATGTAGGGTAGGGTGTCCCCGGGCATGGCAGGGGTGTTGGAACTAGATGATTCTTGTGGTCCCTTCCAACTCTGACTGATTCTGTGATTCTTTCCCAGGTGCCAGACTCCACACTTGCCCTTCTTGAATTGCATCAAGGTGTTGAAGGCCAGGTTGGATGAGGCCTTGAGCAACCTGTTCTAGTGGGAGGTGTCCCTGCCTATGGCATAGGGGGGTTGGAACTGGATGATCTTTGAGGTCTCTTCCAACCTAAACCATTCTATGATCCACTCTGCCCAACTCTAGGCACCTAGGGCCAGCTCACAGTGCCTACCACAGGCACGGACAAAAACTAATCCCCTGTGCTCCCTGGCTCCTTCACAAAAGCAGTGCAAACCAGTGCTACTGATGGATGCTCAAGTGGCTGGTTGCTGTAGGGTACAGCTCAGGTGGCAGAATTTGAGTCTCTAGTGCAGAGCAGCATTAAAAAAAAAAAAAAAACTTTGAGCAGTCTCCTACAAACAGGCCTCTGCTTCTCTACACCGACTGCTCTTTGGCCGAGAATTATTTGGGAGCAGGAAAGCTCAAGCGGAGCTTGATTCGGGCTTAATGAATTATGTTCATTTTCCAGCACATTGTGTTGGCTGATAAATCACAGCTTCACACACCGTTAGCACGTAACGATTGGAATATTTAATCAAAGGCCAGCTTTTTTGTTGCCTTTACCTTTGAGAAAGCAGATTGGCTCTCTGGAACAGTTTTCAACCCTTACCCGCGCCTGTCGGCAAAAAAATAATCTTAGCTTCACGCCAAGTGTGGCCACGTTTAAAGCCTTTACAGGCAAACAAGGTTTGGGGGGAAATAGAATCGTAGAATCATACAATGGTTTAGGTTGGAAGAGACCTTAAAGATCATCCAGTTCC
The DNA here is from genome assembly GCA_013396835.1 of Psilopogon haemacephalus. Lineage (NCBI taxonomy): Eukaryota > Metazoa > Chordata > Aves > Piciformes > Megalaimidae > Psilopogon > Psilopogon haemacephalus. The sequence continues at coordinate 108,470 of VWZI01000945.1, read as the reverse complement.
AACCCTGGATGAGGTCACTCAAGACCTCATCCAGCCTGGCCTTGAACACATCCAGGGAGGGAGCAGCCACAACCTCCCTGGGCAACCTGTGCCAGTGCCTCACCACCCTCACTGTGAAGAATTTCTTCCTAACATCCCGTTCAAATCTCCCCTCTGCCAATTTAAACCCATTCCCCCTCGTCCTGTCATTACAAATGAGTGGCGTCCTTAAGGCTGACAAATGCAAAAGGATTTGTGATGTTATTTGAAAGGCTGGCAGGAAAAAAAAAAATTAAAATACAAGGAAAATTAGGAGAGCAAACAATTCTGCATTTACAATCAATTACTCTAAATGCTCATTTGGTTTGGGTTTGGATTTGCAAGTAGAATCAAGAAGCCTTTTGTTCTGGACACTGTAAGACATGGGTTTGATGACAGGGGGTATTATTTTGGGGGGTTGCTTTTTTTTCCTCAGAGGATGCTGCTCTGCCACTAGCCGCCTCTCTGCCCTGGAGGCATAGAACCATAGAATCAGAGAATCAGGCAGGGTTGGAAGGAACCACAAAGATCATGTATTTCCAACCCCCCTGAGATGGGCAGGGACATCCTACCCTACTCATCTTTCTGAATCCTGAATTCCACATGTAAGGCTGCTCTTGATGCAAACAGGAGCTTGCAAGCCAGAGAGCATTTTGGTGCCCAAGGAGAAATGCAGTCCTTGTTTGAGTGATCAGGATGGATTGGATGTGGAGGGACTCAGCTGCTCTTCAGCAGTCTTCCAGCAAAGACCTTGAACTCAGCCTTGCCTGCTAGCAGCAATGGGCAGAGAGCATCATCTCATGCCCTCTTTAACTCATGGAATGGGCTGCCCTGGGAGGTGGTGGAGTCACCATCCCTGGAGGTGTTCAAGAAAGCCTGGATGGAGCACTTAGTGCCATTGGCTAGGGCTGGGTGCTAGGTTGGAGTGGATGAGCTTGGAGGTCTCTTCCAACCTGGCTTATTCTATTCTATTCTATTCTATTCTATTCTATTCTATTCTATTCTATTCTATTCTATTCTATTCTATTCTATTCTATTCTATTCTATTCTATTCTATTCTATTCTATTCTATTCTATTCCTATCCTATTCTAGTTTATCCTATTCTATCCCTAGTTTATTCTATTCTATCCCTATCCTATCCCTATCCTATTCTATCCTATATCTATTCTATTCTATTCTATTTCATTCTATATTCTATTCTATTTCATTCTATTCTATTTCATTCTATTTCATTCAATTCTATTTCATTCTATTCTATCCTATTCTATTCTATTCTATTCTATTCTATTCTATTCTATTCTATTCTATTCTATTCTATTCTATTTCATTCTATTCTATTCTACTTTATTACATTCTATTCTACTTCATTCTATTCTATCCTACTCTATTCCATTCTATTCTATTTTACTTTATTCCATTCCATTCCATTCCATTCATTGGGTAGGCAGCCACGAAACAGTTAGCAAGAGGGCTCCATGCTCTTGAACACTCTCTCCTCTTGTATCTATTTATGTTTTTTAAAAGGGATGGAAGGAACCTTAACATTTTATGCCTCACACTCTGATAAACCTGAGGGGAAAAAAAAAAAAAACAAACTAAACAGCTTGGAAATGGTTTGTCAATAAAAGTAGAGAGCTACCAAAGACTAAAAAAAAATGAAAACAGCTCCTGCAGAAGGGTGAATCAAAGGGATGCAAAACTGGATGCAAATCTGAACTGAAAGAGAGTTTCATAACTCACTCCCGAGTACAATTTGTGCTCCTGGATAGCAATGGAGTCTCATATTTCCAAAGCAGTGGGTGCTTTTGTTTGTTTCTTGAAATGCTTGGTTGAACAGCAGTACAGAGCTGTAAAAATAGGTTTATTTTAATGTGCTTTATGGGTCTGATTGTTAACAGAAAAGGCCGAGGGCCATGTGAGCCTGCACTTGTGCACTTCTGCGCTAAGCTTTTATGTGTGCGCGCTCCCACCCTCTGTATGTGGCCACAGGAACCACAGGTGCTCCAAACCAGCTTTTCTTCAGGCACAGAGACAACAGCCAGTGTCAGTGTCAGTGTCAGTGTGGTGGCTACTGGCACTCATCTGCCAGTGGATCTCCACCTTCCAAAACCCAGGCAGTGAGGACCCAGAAGCGTGAGCACGGTTGCAGCCATGCAGAACGCACAGGCACAACTGAAACAACATTGTGCAGTGGAACAGGAAAGGTTCTTATGTGTCATTCCCCTTCTAAGTCATATTTTCCTTGATCTTGTCTTCCTCAAATTGCTGAGCAGCCTCTTCTTTTCTTTTTTTCTTTTTTTTTTTTTTTCCTTGCCTTTAAACCTATGGGGAGAACCCCAGATGTCTACTCCCACACTTTCGGGGTTTCCAAATCCTTGGATATGGTCTGGATCCAATTAAGTCCGATCTTTTGCTGTGACCCAAAAGAAGAGCAACAGCATTCAGCTTCCTGATGACAGCAGGACTCTTAATCTCACCCCAGACACCGTTTCCCTGCTTCAGTCCACTCTGCTTAGATTTGCCTTCCAAGGCAGAAGCAAAAAGATTCCTTCTCAAGCAAAGAAAAGGAGATGAAACCTACTTGAAATAGCAGAAATTGTGGTACCAAACAATATGCTTTCAGACACAAGAAGGACATGGAACTGTTGGAGCCACTCCAGAGGAAGCCACCAAGATTCTCAGAGGGCTGCAGCAGTTCTGCCATAGAACAGGCTGAGACAGTTGGGGCTCTGCAGCTTGGAGAAGAGAAGGCTTTGAGGAAATCTCTGAGCAGCCTTCCAGTATCTGAAAGAAGCCTACAGGAAGGCTGGGGAGGGACTATTCACAAGATTTTGTAATGACAGGATGAGGAGGGATGGGTTTAAACTGGTAGAGGGGAGATTTAAACTGGATGTTAGGAGGAAGTTCTTTCTACTAAGTGTGGTGAGACACTGGCACAGGTTACCCAGGGAAGTTGTGGCTGCTCCCTGCCTGGAGGTGCTCAAGGCAAGGTTGGATGAGGGCTTGAGTGACCTGTTCTAGTGGGAGGTGTCCCTGCCTATGGCAGAGGGTTGGAACTAGATGATTTTTGAGGTCCCTTCCAACCTAAACCATTCTAGGATTCTTTAAGTCCAAATGTGTCACGACAGGGCTGCCATCCCCAGTGGGTCTGTAGGTCTGCACAGGCCTCCAAATTACCACGTGGCTCCAGAGATGCTCACAGCATACTCAAAAGCTGCTGTGCTTTCTTGATGCTTTATACCACTGTTACTATCCTGATCACATTAAACAGATGGATTTGAAATGAATGGTGTTTGGCACACAGAGGATTAATAAAAATAAAAGTAATTTATTTTTTTTCCATGGCGATATTTGCCCAAGCTCACCCACATTGAGGTTTCCATAAAGCTCTAAGTACTTCCATAGAGTCATAGAATGGTTTAGGTTGGAAGGGACCTCAAAGATCATCCAGTTCCAACCCCCTGCCATAGGCAGAGACCCCTCCCACTAGATAGGTCACTCAAGGCCCCATCCAACCTGGCCTTGAACACCTCCACTTTGTACTGTAACTGTTCTTGTTGAACTAGAAGATGTCAATGTCTTTTTATCACCCTTATTTAAATAAAAAGGAATGGAATTAGTTTGTTAAAGGCTTCCAGTTCCCAGAGGGTTAGCAGGCTGATCTGCTTTCCAGACCATGGCACATTCCCTTTATATTTTCCCTGGGAAATGTTTTCACTCTGGCATAATCTCCTGGTTTTGCACCCTTGTAGCAAGGCTTTACTAGAACCCAGAAGTAACTACATGAGAAGTAAGCCTACCAGAAAGATGGAAAGGGACTTTTTTAGGCTGTCAAGTAGGGATAGGACTAAGGGGGAATGGAACAAAGCTAGAAATGGGTAGATTCAGACTGGATGCTATGATTAAGTTCTACAGCATAAGTGAGGTGAGAGCCTGGAATGGGTTGCCCAGGGAGGTGGTTGAGGCCACATCCCTGGAGGTGTTTAAGGCCAGGCTGCATGAGCCTCTAGAGAGCCTGATCTAGTGTGAGGTGTTCCTGGCCATGGCAGCTGGGTTGGAACTAGATGATCCTTGTGGTCTCTTCCAGCTCTGACTGATTCCATGATTCTCTGTTTCTCTGATTATGTGATTTTGTGATTCTGTGATTCTATGACTTGTGCTCCATGCACAAAGATCTGTGGAAATCAACAAACACCTATGTCCTATGTCTCCAGAGTTTCTCCAAAATTGTCTTCCCTGTCATCTTCAAGGGTCAGTCATCATCTTTGCCTATCTGATTAGTTGGTTCCTTCCTCCAAATCCCCTCTCCCAGATACTGCAGGCAGAAGCTAGATGGGAAGCAGATGATGACAGAGCTTCACATGTTAAGGTACTCTTCATGATGAGCCACAACAAGGCTCACATTTTACTGAATCTGGCAATTTCTCTCTTTAGTGGTTTTGACAACAGTTTTACTGGGAAGGCTCCTCAGGGCCAGCACAAAGGTTTTCTTCACAGGCAGAGATCTGGGAGCCTATCCTTCAGGATACCCAGGGAATCAGAGACTTTAGTTCCAAAGATGAGATATCAAAGAAGCCCTACAAGTTGTTTGTTCTCCCCTGAACTAGTGCAAGATCGACAGGTCTCTCCTTTTGACTGATCAAAAACTTCATCCTGAACTGGAGTAGCTCCCCCAGAGTTCTGTCAAAACCACTACACTTCTCCCAAAATCCTCCATGTCAAAGGAAAAGCATTTTCCAGCCACATCAATGGAAACAATGCTCAGCAATTCAACTCTCTGAAATTTCAGTCCCATTTTTCTATGTGAGAAGCACTCAGGTATGCATCTCGTTTTGCAGATGCTCAGGCAGATTGCTTGGTGGAGATGGCAAACAATTTGTGTCTGAAGTTCACAGCACTTGCTTGGAGTGCATAGAATAGAACGGAATGGAATAGAATAGAATAGAATAGAATAGAATAGAATAGAATAGAATAGAATAGAATAGAATAGAATAGAATAGAATAGAATAGAATAGAATAGAATAGAATAGAATAGAATAGAATAGAATAGAATAGAATAGAATAGAATAAGAATAAGCCAGGTTGGAAGAGACCTCCAAGATCATCCAGTCCAACTTATCCCCCAACTCTAGCCAATGGAACTAAGAGCTCCATCCAGTTTTTTTTTTTCTTCCCTAGGGAACTTCTGCCTGAAACGTTTAACCACGGAGCTGGAAATGATTTCCAATATATCATAACAAATGTTGTTCATGACACTCATTCTCTGGTCGTGTGGCCTGTAAAACAAGAGTATGGAGCACAGAGGGCTTCCTACATCCCCAAGACTGGCAGCATGTGCGTTTCCTGTGTTCCAGAGCTATAGATTTCACTGGGAATGGGATGCTCTCTAGTGGTTACAGTACGAGACAGGAAAAATGACATCTTGAAGAGTTCACTTCCTGTCTCTCCTAGAGGCATGAGGAGGCAGCTCAGCCCATCTCACTCTGCTCACTTCCCCCACACCTCTCTGGCTTGCAGCTATACTGGGAAGGTTTAAGTGATGTCTGCAGACGTGTGGAGGGGAGGTTTTGGGTTAAAGCTCAGCACTAGAGCTGAGGTGCATCAGGCCAAAGAGAAGATAGGAAAAAAAGTGAAAAATGGCGTGAAGAAAGAGATAAGAGGCTGAAATCCTCCTGTAAGATCTTCCCCCTCTTCTGATTTTTAAGTTGTGGAAACCATTCTTTGACTTGATTGCTCCTTTTCTTTACCTAAGGCACCACAGAATTTTATCTAATTAAAATTTCCTTGACAATTGCCAAGGATTTACAATGTGAAACGTTTCAATTTTTTTTTTTTTCTTATATTATGTCTTGGCATCAAAGAATCTGCAGCCGTTTCCTAAGTATGGGATAAAGATGATTTCTAGTGGGAGACAAATGAATCAAGACCTTGACACCCCTTTTTTTTTTTTTTCCCCTTTCTTTCTCTTTTTATTTTCCTTTCCTTCTTCTTTTTTTTTTTTTTTTTAATACATCTGGTTATTATTGAACAGAGGCTTTCATGTTTTAATGATAAATTGTCTTCTCCTGCTGTAACAATGTCCCCAGACGGCTTGTCTTGGCTGAAATGTCTTCTAAGAGCATCTGCTTTTGATCTATAGGGGTTTTAAATCTTTGGATCTAATCTCTAGCCTGACTGACTTGAAAGCTGATTTCCACAAAAGCAGAGTGTGAAACTTGCAGAAACCCTTTAGTGGAATCACTCGAAATTGTTTAACAGACTGCACTGACAATACTCACTATGTGAGTGTTTTTTTCCTCTGCGTATTTACACACGCAGACATAAACATAAAAAAAAAGAGACATAAGAAAGGATTTTATTTTTTTTAATAGAACAAATGCTTCAGTAGTATTTCCATGTAATCTGCATATGTTGTAGCTTAATACTCTAATAAAGAAGGACTGGAAGCTTTCCAGAGCACAATATTGATGCCATGTATCTCAATTAAGATAATTGGCAATTATATTGATATGTCAATTAAAGTCAAGTGACTTTTAAAAGTTATGCCTGCTATTAATTTACTTCTATGTATACACTATAAATGTATTTACAAGGCTTGATCTTAAATCTCTCCATGGCGTTCACTTCCAGCCCATCCAGCACATAATCAACGGCGTTAATTTTGCTCCTTCTGGTCCACTTTAGGCAGCAGCTCATCAAGCAGCACAAAGCCAGGGAAGACAAAATCCAGCACAGAGCTCTCTCCCTTGGTGGCACGGTGCTGGCACGCTGGCTGCATTCATTTGGAGCACGCCGAGCGGGTTTTGATTTCACCCCAGCACAAATGAAAATGGGAGCTGGCTAGCACAGGCATGAGATTGCTGTGGCTAAGTGAAAACCNTTATATATTTATCCACACATTTGTGTGCCTGTATGATAAATGCCCTCCAGGAGTTCATTTGTCTAGCAAACCCTAATGCAGCGCAGTGCAACACATGAACAGCAGTGACAAACAGGCTCTGCAGGGCTGAGAGTTCAGGTTAGGCTGGGATTAAACTGAACTTAGGAGAAATTCAGGATAGGCTGAGCAGAAAAGCCCTTCCGCATGAACTCTCTGGTTAGAGCATAATGGAAGCCAGATCCCAGCCTCCCTGGCTTGAGGTTAGCAAAACCAAATCATAATAACCAATGGGGCTTTGCTAAACCAAAGCAACCCCTCTTTGCTCATCACAAAGAAGACATGAAGGGGAATCTTTATTCGACCTTTTAGCCCTTGCCTCTTAGTAGTAAACAGTAGAAATAGTACTAAGAGTAGCTATTAGCAGAAACAGAACCAACTGACAATATTGCCTCTACTGTGTCTCATTTAAAGTCTGCATTTTGAGGTCTTGAGTGACCTGATCTAGTGGGAGTTGTCCCTGCCTATGGCGGGGGGGTTGGAACAGGATGATCTTTGATGTCTCTTCCAACCTAAACCATTCTATGATTTTCAAAGCATTAATCTTGCCAGTCAGTTCTGAAAGCCCCTGGACACAGCCTCTCCCAAGCTATCTGCAGACTTCCCCAAAGTTCGAAGCTGAAAATGAATATTCAGAGGCTCCACCAAAAACTTCAAACTATTTCTGTGGCTGACTGGGCCAGAGACATGTTGGAAATTATCATGTCATAACCTTTCAGCACTGCCTCTTCCCTCCAAACCCAAGCTCCAAGGCAGGGATGGGATGTAAGAAGCAATCAAAAAAAAAAAACCACCCAACCGAAACATTGGATAAAGATGAATCCATCCTAGTAGTAAGGCTCAGCTTGGCTTTGGGTTTGGTCCCAGGCATGAGGAAATATTCAGGTCAGGTGGAGCTATTTCCTTAGAATTCATTTGCCCATTTCTCATCAGCAAGGCATTTTGATATCCTGCAATCCAATGCCCAGCCATGGTTTCTGACTCTCTGAAAGAGTGAATCGCTTCTAGGACGTTATCAAAGGGGACTGATAGAATAAAGATGTGGCAAGATGCCTTAAACTGAGCCAAGAGGCTCACTTACTCTAGGAAATGAGCACTGTGTAGCATAATATTTTTTCTCTCTCTCTCTCTTACAAGATGATCACCAAATGATAAGATTCTCCTCGGGCTCGAGTGTTAATTGAAGCATCTTGTACTGAGGGAATATTTCAATGGGGAATTTGCAAGCTGATCCATTATCTACAAGTTCTTCTGCTGCCACAATTGTTGCTGCTTCCTTAACCCATTAAAAAGTAATGTCTGAGCTAGTTGGGGAGCCAAAGAGTTCAATCCAGGGTCCCCTCCCCAGGCACATTTTCTACCATTTTTTCTGCAGCTGCTACTAAAGGGTTTGGTTTGTGGGGTGATGAAGGAACCAATATGGAGAAATTCCAGCTGCAAACCAGCAGTGACAATGCAACCCAGCTTCCCTGAGCTAGTTTCTGGCAGAGATATCAGGAAATGTTATTTGGCATTGCTGTGCTGCAGCCAGCTCTAATCAAAGGGGAAGATTCAATTGCACGTGACCCTAAACTTCCTTCAAATCCAAATTTGGAGCCCCTGGGTTGTCAGTTTAATCGCCCTGCTCTGGATGCCATCGCTTCTATCAGGTTGTAAATCTCCATGTCACTTGGGGGACCGTGTAAAACATTTTTGCTGGTGCATGCAGGGTGTTTGCTCTTAAATACTGCAGCAGAGAGAAGAGGCCCAAGTGTCTAAGATTACCCTGGTGACAGACAGCACACACAGAGGTAACCAACAAAGAGACAAGATGCCAGGAGACTCCCTGGGATGCAGGGACAGCAGAGGAGGATTCTTGCTATTTCTCTTGAAGAAAGGAAAAAAAAAAAAAAGAATGTTGCAAGGAAATATCTGCAAATCTTTCTGTGCCACTAGGGAGGAAAGCCCAGTGCCTTCCTTCCTCCCTCTGCCATGTGAGTTTAGACCATGTCTAGTCCTTCCACCATGAGCCCTACAAGGAATAGAAAAGAATAGAGTAGAATAGAAAAGAATAGAGTAGAATAGAAAAGAATAGAGTAGAATAGAATAGAATAGAATAGAATAGAATAGAATAGAATAGAATAGAATAGAATAGAATAGAATAGAATAGAATAGAATAGAATAGAATAGAATAGAATAGAATAGAATAGAATAGAATAAGACTAGACTGGACTAGACTAGACTAGAATAGACTAGACTAGACTAGACTAGACTAGACTAGACTAGACTAGACTAGAATAGAATAGAATAGAATAGAATAGAATAAGCCAAGACTAGACTAGACTAGACCAGACTAGAATAGAATAGAATAGAATAGAATAAGCCAAGATTAGACTAGACAAGACCAGACCAGACTAGACTAAACTAGAATAAAATAGGAGCCAGGTTGGAAGAGACCTCCAAGATCATCCAGTCCAAACTATTGCTCAGCCCTAGCCAATAGCACTAATAGCTCCATCCAGTCTTGGCTTGAACACCTCCAGGGCTGGTGACTCCACAACCTTCCTGGGCAGCCCATTCCAATGCCAATCACTCTCTCTGTCAAGAACTTCCTCCTAACATCCAGCCTATGCCTCCCCTGGCACAACTTGAGACTGTGTCCTCTCCTTCTGTTGCTTCTTGCCTGGGAGAAGAGACCAAACCCACCTGGCTACAACCTCCCTTTAGGTAGTTGTAGACAGCAATGAGGTCACTCTAGAGCCTCCTCTTCTCCAGACTAAACAACCCCAGCTCCCTCAGTCTCTCCTTATAGGGCTTGAGGCTGAGGGAGCTCAGAGTGTTCAGCCTGGAGAAGATGAGGCTCAGAGGAGACCTCATTGCTCTCTACAACTACTTAAAATGAGGTTGTAGCCAAGTGGGGTCTCCTCTCCCAGGCACCCAGTGACAGAACAAGAGGACACAGTCTCAAACTGCACCAGGGCAGGTTCAGGCTGGATGTTAGGAAGAAGTTCCTTACAGAAAGAGTGATTGGTATAGGAATGGGCTGTTTGGGGAGGTGGCAGAGTCCCCATCCCTAGAGGTGTTTAAGAGGAGGCTGGATGAGGCACTTAGTGCCATGGGTTAGTTAATTAGGAGGGTTAGGTGATAGGTTGGACTCGATGACCTTAGAAATCTTTTCCAACCTGGTTAATTCTGTGAGTCTGTGACAGGTCAGCTAGAGCAAGCATCCACAGCCACATAGCACAGGAGGTCTCTGGCTGCTGCATGAGGTCAGGGTGGGACACCCATGGCTTGATCAGGGAGGGTGAAGCCGAGTAGCCAGCCCCAGCTGGCAGCACACTTCTCCCCTCTGCACTGCAGTATCACTCTGCAGCTTTGCTGCCTTTGCTGTTGAGTGCAGTTTCGCATCAGGACTGCTAATAGATGCTGATTTTGCCCTAAGCTTGAAAGCATCAAGAGGTTAAACAGATTTTGATATAAGAGCCTACAAGGAACACTCTATTTAAAAAGCCAATGCATCACTGGCTACAACTGAAAGGATGATGAGTGGTAGGAGGAGATGAGAGGTGGTTCAGACATGGGTATGATGACAAGAGTAAAGGGAAACTAAATACACTGCAGGGAAATAGAAGCCATAATCATCTTGGGTTTGCAGCTTATGAACAGTGAAAAGCTGATGTGATGAAACAGCAGGTAGAAGTGCCTGGAGAGTCAAGTTCTCAGGTCCCAAGAGTTTAAGCTTGACATTTAAGCCCTTTCAAGTTTTATGAGGGCATCCAATAATTCCTCTTGCTCAGCCCCCACTCCCCCCATTCTGATGTGCTGGTGGTTTGATTTACACACCTTTCTCAATGCACAATGAATTCCAGGGAAAGCATGCAGAAACCATTGTGGCTTTGTAATTAAATGGCCTTCATGCAGCTTAACCTCCACTAATGGACATCCAGCCACAATTCAAAAGGTCACTACACCTTTGGCTGGTGAAAACTCGACAGAGTCCCACCAAAGCAATGGGATCTAGGGCAGCTTTTATCCGGACAATCATAGAATCATAGAATGGTTTAGGTTGGAAGGGAGCTCAAAGATCATCCAGTTCCAACCCGCCCCGTGCCATAGGCAGGGACACCTCCCACTAGATCAGGATGCTCAAGGCCGCATCCAGCCTGGCCTTGAACACCTCCAGGCAGGGAGCAGCCACAACTTCCCCCGGGCAACCTGTGCCAATGTTTCGCCACTCTCACTGAGAAGAACTTTCTCCTAACATCCTGTTTAAATCTCCCCTCTGCCACTTTAAACTCATTACTCTTCATCCTGTCATTACAAGACCTTGTGATTAGTCCCTTCCCAGCCCTCCTGTAGCCCCCTTCAGATAGTGATTCTGGCTACTATAAGGTCTCCTGGAAGCCTTCTCTTCTCCAGGCTGAAAAGCCCCAACTCTCTCAGCCTGTCCTCATAGCAGAGCTGCTGCAGCCCTCTGAACATTTTTGTGGCCCTCCTCTGAACACTCTTCCAACAGTTCCATGTCCTTCTTGTGCTGGGGGCTTCTGGGGGCTCCAGAACTGCACACAGTACTCCAGGTAGGGTCTGAGGAGAGCAAAGTAAAGGGTCAGAATCCCCTCCCTTGCCCTGCTGCCCACAGCTGCTCTTGCTGCAGCCCAGCACACAGTTGCTGTCTGGGCTGCACTCACACTGCAGCCTCATCTTGAGCTTTTCATCACCCCAGACTCCCAGGTCCTTTTCCTCAGGGCTGCTCTCCAGCCACTCACCACCCAGCCTGTATTTGTGCTTAGGATTGCACCGACCCACCCAGGTACAGGACCTTGTTGAATTTCATGGGCCCACCTCTCCAGCCTGTGCAGGTCCCTCTGGATGGATCCCTGCCCTCTAGCAAGTCGACTGTGCCACACAAGTACAACATAGCCATTCCCAAAACATGCTGTCTGCTGGATGCAGGCAGGAAAGTCTTGCTAACCCACACAGGGCTCATTTATACCCTTCAGCATCCTCCCATGAAAATCAGTAGCCCTACAGCACACTCTCCATCAGGGAAGGCTTCACAGCAGACAGCTACAGCTGAATCACTTCCACTGCCACCCTGCACCAGTTCCTGTGCCACAGAACTGCATGAGCTACCCCACCAGAAGCCACTCAGAAAGGCAAAACCACAAGAGCTTTACTGCCCGTTGCAGATTAACCAACACTGCAAGAGAGCCTATAATTAAAATGCCTTTGTGCTAATTGTATACGTGTTCTAATTACACCAATGGCATTTCTAATTACAGCATGCTAATTACACTGAAATTAGACACGATTATGCTAATTGCCTGGCTCGGCACTAATGCCACTTTTATTGGATAGAAATCTTTCTCTTAAATAAAACTGATGATCCACCCTAGCTGGGAGTGATTAGATGGGCTACAGAGGTCACTTCCAACCTCTGATTCTCCCTGCACTGTTTCTGAAATGCAAAGAGTTGACTCCTGCACTTGGCACTTCAAATGCTTGAAGAGTCTTGGTGGTAGCACTTCAGTTCCCTCCAAATATCAATCAACTCAGCCTGAGTAAGAGAAGTCTTCGAGGAGACTCTAGGAGTAGCCTTTCAGTATCTGAAGGGGGGCACAGGAAGGCTGGGGAGGGATTATTGGCAAGGTCTTGTAATGAAGGGATGAGGAGGATCCTTTTGAAATCCTTGGAAGCACCTTGGCCCCTTTCTTGCCTTTTTCCCCACCTTAATTGCTTCCTTTTGTTGTGACTTCAGAAAATACAGCTTCCAGTCATGGCCATCAATTTGAGACCCTCAGTCTCATGAGCAAACTTTGAGGGACTCAGCAACTGCATCTAAAACATCTCAAGCAGCTTCAGGACTGGCATCCATCAGGTGCATGTCCTGCTCCTTCTCCACTGTCATTATTCACAAGGTCTGGTCAGACAGACTCTGGGATGTGTTTGCAACCTGCATAAACATTTGGAGATTGGTAACATGCAGCCTGGAGTGTCACAGAGTGCAAGAATACTGGAGGATGAGCCCACAAACACCAAAGACAAAATCCAGTCTTCAGAGAAGACAGAGGAGAGCTACAGAGAAGACAGAGGAGAGCTACAGTGCCTCAAATTGTGAGCACAGTCTGAAGAGCCAATAAGTGTTTGAGGTGTTATGGAAAATAGAAGTGGTCTGTCACAGAATCACAGAATTAACAAGGTTGGAAAAGACCTCTAGGATCATTGAGTCCAACCTATCACCTAACCCTCCTAATTAACTAAACCATGGCACAAAGTGCCTCATCCAGCCTCCTCTTAAACACCTCCAGGGATGGGGACTCCACCACCTCCCTGAGCAGCTCATTCCAATGCCAATGACCTGCATTGGAATGAGCTCATCTCTTCTTCAATCTTGTTGGGAAGAACTTCTTCCTAACATGCAGCCTAAACCTGCCCTGGTGCAGTTTGGGACTGTGTCCCCCTTGTTCTGTCACTGGATTCCTGGGAGAAGAGACCAACCCCACCTGGCTACAACTTCTTTTCAGGTAGGTTTAGAGAGCAATGAAGTCTCCCCTGAACCTTCTCTTCTCCAGGCTGCACAGCCCCAGCTCCCTCAGCCTCTCCCCAAGGGCTGTGTTCCCCTCACCAGCCTTGGTGCCCTTCTCTGGATGCGCTCAAGCACCTCAACATCTTTTTTTAAATCGAGGGGCCCAGAATTATAGAACCATAGAATCATAGAATGGTTAAGGATAGAAGAGACCTCAAAGATCATCCAGTTCCAACCCCCCTGTGCCATAGGCAGGGACACCTCCCACTAAATCAAAATGCTCAAGACCTCATCCAGCCTGGCCTTGAACACCTCCAGGCAGGAAGCAGCCACAACCTCCCTGGGCAACATATGCCAGTGTCTCACCACCCTCACTGTGAAGAACTTTCTCCTAACATCCCATTTAAATCTCCCCTCTGCCAGTTTGAACCCATTCCCCCTCGTCCTGTCATTACAAGACCTTATGAACAGTCTTCCTGTAGCACCCTTCAGATACTGGAAGGTTGCTGTAAGGTCTCCTGGAAGCCTTCTCTTCTCCAGGCTGAAAAGTCCTAACTCTCTCAGCCTGTCCTCATAGCAGAGCTGCTCCAGCCCTCTGATCATTTTCGTGGCCCTCCTCTGGACTCACTCCACCAGTTCCATGTAACTATGTCAAGATCCAGTTCATTCAGTGAAAATCAAGGGCAGGTTGCATTGTTCCTGGTGCGAAAAAGGATAGTTCAGGTCTGAACGTCCCTTGGAGCATGCTTGACACCTGGATGAACAGAAAGATGGGCAGCATCTCACCTAGCATAGGTTACAAGTACGTGGGGATAGGGAGAGAAATCTGAGAATGGGGAAAGAGCATTTTGTAACAGATCATTTTTGAAAAGTGAGGATACTTGGAACACTGCATATGGACTATTAGCCAGAAAGGGAGGCGAAGTGTATGTTGGATCCGAATTCCTAGCACGTTTCCACAGATGTTTGCAGCAGGCTACAGTCACCACTCAGCATTGTCAGACACATCCCAGCATAAGCCTTCGATTCTGTTTTGGCAACACTTGGCCATCTTTGAACAAATCATTTCTTTGTGCAAGTGGTTTTTTGGTTTTTTGTTGTTTTTTTTTTCCCCCCAGACAACCCAAGGTTCCCATTCGGTGCTCTTTACAGCCTCATTTCCTTTCTCCTATCTAACAATGCTCCATTTGGATCCACCAGTCTCAATGGCTCTCTGGTAGTTTCCAATGACTTAGGCCAGCTTCCATTAAAATGATGGGAGAGTAAGGCCATTAACTCCTACATCTTTCATGAAGGCAACCAAAGAGAAAAAAAAAAATCTGCTCAAAATCACTAAAAAAACAGCAGAACATAATCAACCCTTACTAGACACTGACAATTCAGCCAAAAAAAAATATTTTCCAGTAGAAAAAAAAATATTTTCCAGAGCAGCGTGGCCAGTAGGGCAAGGGAGGGGATTCTGCCCCTTTACTATGCTCTCATCAGACCCCACCTGGAGTAACTGTGTGCAGTTCTGGAGCCCCCAGCACAAGAAGGACATGGAACTGTTGGAGCAAGTCAGGAGGAGGGCCATGAAGATGATCAGAGGGCTGCAGCACCTCTGCTATGAGGACAGGCTGAGAGAGTTGGGGCTTTTCAGCCTGGAGAAGAGAAGGATTCCAGGAGACCTTATAGCAACCTCTTCTATATAAAAAGTCTTCTCTTCAAGGAGACCTTATAGTAACCTTCCAGTATCTGAAAGGGGACTATTGACAAGGTATTGTAGTGACAGGATGAGGAGGAATGGGTTTAAACTGGCAGAGGGGAGATTTAAATGGGATGTTAGGAGGAAGTTCTTTCCACTGAGAGTGGTGAGACACTGGAA
This sequence comes from Psilopogon haemacephalus, assembly GCA_013396835.1. Lineage (NCBI taxonomy): Eukaryota > Metazoa > Chordata > Aves > Piciformes > Megalaimidae > Psilopogon > Psilopogon haemacephalus. Next base: position 93,145 of record VWZI01000945.1, on the reverse strand, counting down.
CGGGTTGCCCAGGAAGGTTGTGTCTGCTCCCTCCCTGGAGGTGTTCAAGGCCAGGTTGGATGAGGCCTTGAGTGACCTGTTCTAGTGGGAGATGTCCCTGCCTATGTTGGAGGGTTGGAACTGGCTGATCCTTGAGGTCTCTTCCAACCTAAACCATTCTATGATTCTATGACCTGTTCTAGTGGGAGGTGTCCCTGCCTATGGCGCGGGCTTGGAACTGGATGATTTTTGAGGTCACTTCTAACCTAAACCATTCTATGATTCTATGACCTGTTCTAGTGGGAGGTGTCCCTGCCTATGGCGCGGGCTTGGAACTGGATGATTTTTGAGGTCACTTCTAACCTAAACCATTCTATGATTCTATGAATATTCTTTCTAGCTTTTTGCTGTATTAGCCAGGAAGAAAAGACATTCTGAGAAAAGGACCTTCTCTATAGGTAGCTCATTAAAAAAAAATTCACCTTGAGACTTTTTAGCATACTTGTGCTTGTGCTTTTCTTGCTTCTGTGCTGTCTCTCTATGACTCTAGGTAATTTGGTCTCAGTGGGTCAAACTGTCAAAGAACAATACAATGCAGAACAAGAACATGCCAAGGATTCTACTCAGCATCTACACAGTCATACACCATGGCCAAGGGAGAGATCATAGAATCATAGAATGGTTTAGGTTGGAAGAGACCTTAAAGATCATCCAGTCCCAACCCCCCTGTGCCACAGGCAGGGACAACTCAAGGTCACTCAAGACCTCATCCAACCTGGCCTTGAACACATCCAGGGAGGGAGCAGCCACAACTTCCCTGGGCAACCTGTTCCAGTGCCTCACCACCCTCACTGTGAAGAATTTCTTCCTAACATCCCGTTCAAATCTCCCCTCCGCCAATTTGAACCCATTCCCCCTTGTCCTGTCACTACAAGACCTTGTGATCTTAAGTTGTAACAGCCACACAGCTCAGAATACCAGGTCTGATTCTGTGTGATCCACTGAAACTACACTTTTTAAAATTATTTGTTTATTTGGGGGTTTTGGTTGTTGTTCACACATGCAAACTGGGAGAAAATCAACCACCAGCAAGGGCCATGCCTCTTGCTCTTCAAAATGTGAGCCAATTCTGCCTTTGATGCTACACACAAAGTTCCTTCGCTCTTGTTTTTTTTTTCCTAATTCCTGTATCTCTGATTGCAACATGCATCCAGTTTTAGCAATTGACAAAATATTTCCTTTTCTATTCTATTTACGTCACAGCTCTCCGGAGCCACAGATTATTGCTTCCACCTAGCAAATGGCAAGTGAGAGGCAATGGCATGGCCTTCTGTGTTTAAAAACAAAACACAACAGCAACAGCAACAGCAGAAACTCTTGGCTTCTCTCACCCACAAATTTCCATCACTTCATGCTGGATTGCTGCTGCGTTGGTTTATTCTGGTTTTGATGATTCCCTTTTCACCCATGATCTGGCCAGGATATAGACAGGCAGACACTGGGAGCATCTGAAAGAGATTATGGTTGCCTGCTGCTCTCTGAGAGGTTCCAGATAGCTGACAGACAGGACAGAGGCAAAGGGTGATAACCTGCTCAAGAGAAGACTGAGTAGTCACAGGGCTGCTATTGAAGCCAAACTGGGAGAAAGTTTGGTGTTCACTCACCAGCTGACCTCTCCCTAAAACTTCCCAATGAAAGTTCCAACCTAAATTCCTACTGCAGTTGTCATTGTAATTCTCTAACTCTCATAATTTAGAATAGAACAGAGTAGAATAAAATAGAATAGAATAGAACAGAGTAGAATAGAATAGAATAGAATAGAATAGAATAGAATAGAATAGAATAGAATAGAATAGAATAGAATAGAATAGAATAGAATAGAATAGAATAGA
>VWZI01000945.1:56217-74937 GCA_013396835.1 Psilopogon haemacephalus | reverse complement strand
TTTTGTATCCAGGAAGCAGGGCTTTGAAGCATAACGTGTAAAAGTGAGTGGGATTTCAACACACGATACTTAAATGCCCTTCTCCACCCCATATGGACAACGGATTTCTTGCCGGCGCGATGAGGTTTGCAGAGGAAGCAAGCAGAGAACATCTCCTCGATATTAGTCAGCCAGAAAGAAAAAGCCTGAACTTTGGAGAATTGCATTAGGTAATCAGCTGGGTGAAATGAAAACATNCACTACATCAGGTCACTCAAGACCTCATCCAGCCTGGCCTTGAATACATCCAGGGAGGGAGCCACAACCTCCCTGGGCAACCTGTGCCAGTGTCTCACCACCCTCACTGTGAAGAACTTTCTCTTAACATCCTGTTTAAATCTCCCCTCTGCCAGCTTAAACCCATTCCCCTTGTCCTGTCATTACAAGACTTTGTGAACAGTCCCTCCCCAGCCTTCCTGTAGGCTCCCTTCAGATACTGGAAGGTTGCTATAAGGTATCCTCGAAGCCTTCTCTTCTCCAGGCTGAAAAGCCCCAACTCCCTCAGCCTGTCCTCATAGCAGAGCTGCTCCAGCCTTCTGATCATCTTCGTGGCCCTCCTCTGGACCCTCTCCAGGAGTTCGATGTCCTTCCTGTGCTGGAGGCTCCAGAACTGCACACAGTACTGCAGGTGGGGTCTGAGGAGAGCAGAGTAAAGAGGCAGAATCCCCTCCCTTGCCCTGCTGGTAATGCTTCTCTTAATGCAGCCCAGCACACGGTTGCTGTCTGAGCTGCGTGTGCACACTGTTGGCTCATGTTGAGGATAGAATTGGTGAGAGCATTAAGAATGCACAAACACAAGAGAGGATTGTAAATGTCCTCAGTGCAGTGCTTGCTAGTGACGAGAGAATCAGCAGAAGAGCCCTTCCTGATGATAATGACCCATTTGAGACCTAATTGCCCAACGCACAGCATGTAATTTCTTCCAAAGACAATAACCTCCATCTTTAGTGGAAAAAAAAAAGGGGGGATTGGTATATCCTTCCCTGGCTACAGACACAAGTCTATAAACTTGAGTTAAGGAGCCATAAGTCCTTTAAGTCGAAATTACTTACTCCAAGGTTATTTACACATTACATGCAGAACAAACCCCAATGTGGTAAGAGGAAAAGTAGAGCTGAGTGGCATAAATCATACATCTCATACCAGTAACCCACATCTTGGTGTGATGAGAGCTTTTTGCTCTGCACACACCGCTGGGCCTGCCCACACTGTTTCTAAAATGCCTGTCATTAAATGCCTCTTAATACTCTTGGTATCATGACAGCGTTTGAGAACTCATCCTCCACTTCCATCAAGTGACAAGAGAGACACTTAGCCTTGGCAAGTCACTCTTTCTTCCCTTACTGAATGGGCCACTGATTTGAGAGATGGTATTTTCCTTTCTTACATGTGGAGATACTAAAATATGCATGTCAAGGCCAGGGTGGATGAGTCCTTGGGTGACCTGTTCTAGTGGGAGGAGTCCCTGCCTATGGCACAGAGGGGTTGAAACTGGATGATCTTTGAGGTCCCTTCCAACTTAAACGTTTCTATGATTCTATGAATATATGCCCTTCTTCTCAGGGCAAGGGAGGTGATTCTCTCCCTTTACACTTCTCTCATCAGACCCCACCTGGAGTACTGTGTGAAGTTCTGGAGCCCCCAACACAAGAAGGACATGGAACTGTTGGAGAGAGTCCAGAGGAGGCCACGAAGATGCTCAGAGGGCTGCAGCAGCTCTGCTATGAGGACAGGCTGAGAGAGTTGGGGCTTTTCAGCCTGGAGAAGAGAAGGCTTTGAGGAGACCTTATAGTAGCCTTCCAATATCTGAAGAAACACAGATGCTGAATGTGTCCAAATCCTCCTTCTCAGCTTTCCTAACCATGATAGAATCATAGAATTACAGAATCAGTCAGAGTTGGAAGGGACCACAAGGATCATCTAGTTCCAACCCCCTGCCATGCCTAGGGACACCCTACCCTAGAGCAGGCTGCCCACAGCCTCTGCCAGCCTGCCCTTAAACACCTCTAGGGATATGGCCCCAAACACCCCCCTGGGTAACCCGTTCCTCAGCCTCACCACTCTCATGCTCAACAACTTCCTCCTTATGATCACTCTGAATCTCCCCACCTCCAGTTTTGCTCCGTTCCCCCTAGTCCTGGCACTACCTGATAGCCTAAAAAGTCCCTCCCTAGCTTTCTTGTGGACCCCCTCCAGATACTAGAAGGCCAGAATAATACCACCTGGGAGCCTCCTCTTCTCCAAACTGAACAGCCCCAACTCTTTCAGTCTGTCCTCCTAGCAGAGGTGCTGCAGCCCTCTGAGCATCCTCGTGGCCCTTCTCTGGATATACTCCAGCATGTCCACATCCCTCTTGTCCCAGGGGCTCCAGAACTGGATGCAGTACTCCAGGTGGGGTCTCACCAGGGTGGAGCAGAGGGGAGAATCACCTCCCTTGACCTGCTGGCTGCACTTCTCCTGATGCAGCCCAGGCTCTGGTTGGCTTTCTGGGCTGCAAGTGCACACTGCTGCCTCATGCTGAGCTTCTCGTCCACCAGCATCCCTAAGTCCCTCTCCCTCCTGATTCCACCTGGCCCACGACACCAGCGTGGGCTCCTTTTATGTTTCATTTAAGCTGCAAATTTAAGCCAAGAATCACCTTTGCACCGAATTCCAGGAAACTTAGGTCTCGCCTAGAAACTTCTGCGTTTCCCGTGGCCAAAAGAATTCTGCAATTCCCTTGTGGTTCCTACCTCCCACCTAAGATATCCACCTGTTGCCATCCATCCCACACCAGACACCCTTCTTCTTCTTCTTCTAATTCAGTGCTGGAAAGTTGATATCTTTTCGAAATTCATTACAGCGTGCTTGGGAAGGAGGATCAAGAGTAGGTTTCGCAGGCTGACCATGTGTGTTCAAGGGTTTCAGAGATTGTTTTCTGCTCACAGAAGAAACATTTTCCTCTTTAGCTCACTCTCAAGAATGCTTTAGGGGAAAGCCAGGGGTATCGGACATATTTTGGCTGGCTGCAACTAATACTTCATGGTCTGATGATAAGCATAATAGGCCATAAGCAGGGTATTGTGCTGAAATTGTGTGTGAGGCATTAATTGTTGGGGGCTGGAATTGGAATCAGGTGCCCCCCCCCCCCCCCTTTTTTTAGGCTGACACAACCCAAGGAGTTGTTCTTCACACCTGAGTGGTAAATAAATCAGTGTCAACCTGAGAGCATGGGATGGGGTCCTGCTTGTCACAGCACTGGCACCAATGGATTGGAAAAGAAATGCACACACACATAAATGCATCAGCATTATTCAGGCTCTGTCTTGCTGCAGCAAATACATTAAAAAAATATTCAGGCTTTGTATTGCTGCAGCAAATACATGAAAAAAATATTCAGGCTCTGTCTTGATGCAGCAAATGCATGAAAAAAAATACTGAGGCTCTGTCTTGATGCAGCAAATACATTAAAAAATATTCAGGCTCTGTCTTGCTGCAGCAAATACATAAAAAAAAATATTCAGGCTTTGTATTGCTGTAGCAAATACATTTTAGAAGTATTCAGGCTCTGTCTTGCTGCAGAAAATACACTAAAAAATTATTCAGGCTTTGTATTGCTGCAGCAAATACCTTTAAAAATCATTCAGGCTCTGTCTTGCTGCAGCAAATACATAAAAAAAAATATTCAGGCTTTGTATTGCTGTAGCAAATACATTTTAGAAGTATTCAGGCTCTGTCTTGCTGCAGAAAATACACTAAAAAATTATTCAGGCTTTGTATTGCTGCAGCAAATACCTTTAAAAATCATTCAGGCTCTGTCTTGCTGCAGCAAATACATAAAAAAAAATATTCAGGCTTTGTATTGCTGTAGCAAATACATTTTAGAAGTATTCAGGCTCTGTCTTGCTGCAGAAAATACACTAAAAAATTATTCAGGCTTTGTATTGCTGCAGCAAATACCTTTAAAAAATATTCAGGCTCTGTCTTGCTGCAGCAAATACATAAAAAAAAATATTCAGGCTTTGTATTGCTGTAGCAAATACATTTTAGAAGTATTCAGGCTCTGTCTTGCTGCAGAAAATACACTAAAAAATTATTCAGGCTTTGTATTGCTGCAGCAAATACCTTTAAAAATCATTCAGGCTCTGTCTTGCTGCAGCAAATACATAAAAAAAAAATATTCAGGCTTTGTATTGCTGCAGCAAATACATTAAAAAAACTTATTCAGGCTTTGTGTTGCTGCAGCTGCTAAGCCTTTACATTAGGGAACCACTGTAAAGCTCTTTAAAAAGAAACATTTTGTCTCACTTTAATGTGACCAAAATCTTGCCTTTTTATTTTTTTTTTCCCCCCCCTTTCTTGGGACGTCTCCCAGAGCTAACGAGAGCCTTTCCAAACCTTGTTGCACAACTCAGAAGCTTTGCTACCACAACCAGGACACCACCACCCCATCAAATGTCAAAGCCTTTACGTGTGTGCCTCACTAGGACAACTAAAGGAAATGAGTCCTGGCTGGAGCCAACTTGCTCTGTGCTTAGCTCGGGGATGAAGGGAGCAGAAGTTAAAGAACTGAAAAGGAGCAGAGGGAGAGAGGAGCTGCGGCTGAAATTATTTTTAGTAGAAGTAAGATTGCTGCAACAGACTTCCAGTGTTAGAAAAGGCATTATTAAGTGGAACATGTTTTTTGAAAGCAAAGAAACTCGGGCAATTAGGAAGGTTGTATTAGTTCAAGCGGCGTATGGGAGGAGGTATCATTTGATTGACATTAATTGCTTCTATTAGAGCTCTGTGTACTATACTTCGGCCAGGCACCAATAGAGACATACAATCCGTGGATTAAGCAGAGGACAGTGGCTCTTTTGTAGCTCTTGGAGTGCATTTGGAGCTGAATGACAGTCTTTGAAGCGCGGAGGCGGACTGTGAAGAAACCCCAACGGATCTTAACATCACAGGTGGAAATACTCTCCTGAAAGGTCTTTGCCACCTGCTCTAATTGCGGAGTTTAAAACGTTTCAAGGCTTTCGCATCTGTATGCGACCTCTCTCTTGAGTGTAGTCATAGACAGAGGTCTATCTGAGCCTCTCTGGTCACCTTAGCCAAGGTCTTCCAGCCAAAGATTCATGAAGACCATAACTGGTTGGCTTGGCTTCCTGCACTCATGACTCCCCAGCCTCATTAACCACACATCCACTGAAAGCAGATGGTCAGAGGAGCAGCATTTCTCACAGCTGCTGCACGAAATCCAAAGCCACATCTCCGAAGACACTTGGAGCACCACACTACCACGGAAAAGTCAATCCGTGCTGATTCTCCTTCCCCTGATAATATTGCTCAGAAATTTCCTAGAGGCAGAAAAGAGCCTTCCCTGCCCACGTCCCGCAACCTCGATGAGAATATCTAACAGTGGGAGAAAACAAACTAGGACGTGGCTTTAGACAAGATGTCTAATTGTCAGATAACTAAAATCAGATGAGATAAATCAGTCTCACATCATTTTCCCATTGAAACAATAGAGAGACTCACACTGTGAGCACGTTCTGATGAAAACAGTGTGAAATGCTCAGATGCATTCAAGGTTTCCTTCACTAAACAGATCTCTAATTGTAGGAGCCAGAGAATGTGCAAAGTTTTTCTTCACTCGGTGGATCTCTAATTGTAGGAGCTGAAGAATGACCTTGAAAAAGACACCAAAGAGTTCATCTCCAAGCGTGTGGATCACTGACATCCCTCCCTGGATGTGTTCAAGGCCAGGCTGGATGAGGTCTTGAGTGACCTATTCTAGTGGGAGGTGTCCCTGCCTATGTATGGCACAGGGGGGTGGGAACTGGCTGATCTTTAAGGTCTCTTCCAACCTAAAACATTCTATGATTCTATGACTGACATTATGAGTTTGTATTGACATTATGAGATTGTTGTTTGTTTGTTTGTTTGTTTTTTAATTCATTGTTATGAGCAATGGGAAGTTTTGTTCTAGATTGCCTTAAGATTGCCTTTATTTTTTCCTTCCACATTTCATAGAACGGTTGAGGTTGGAAGGGACCTCAAAGATCATCCAGTTCCAACCCCCCTGTGTTATAGGCAGGGACACTTCCCACTAGAACAGGTCGCTCAAGGCCTCATCTGTAGAATCATAGAATCATAGAACTATAGAATGGTTTAGATTGGAAGAGACCTCAAAGATCATCCAGTTCCAACCCCCCTGTGCCATAGGCAGGGACACCTCCCACTAGAACAGGTAGCTCAAGGCCTCATCCAATCTGGCCTTGAACATCTCCAGGGAAGGAGCAGCCACAACCTCCCTGGGCAACCCATTCCAGTGTCCTACTACCCTCACTGGAAAGAACTTCTTCCTAACATATAGTCCAAGTTTCCCCTCTGCCAGTTTAAACCCATTATTCCTCATCCTGTCATTACAAGACCTTGTCAATAGTCCCTCCCCAGCCCTCCTGTAGGCCTCCTTCAGATACTGGAAGGTTGCTATAAGGTCTCCTTGAAGCCTTTTCTTCTCCAGGCTGAAGAGCCCCAACTCTTTCAGCCTGTCCTCATAGCAGAGCTGCTGCAGCACTCTGAGCATCTTTGTGGCCTCCTTTGGACTCTCTCCAACAGTTCCATGTCCTTCTTGTGGTGGGGGCTCCAGAACTATACACCACTCCAGGTGGGGTCTGAGGAGAGCAGAGTAAAGGGGGAGAATCCCCTCCCTTGCCCTAGTTTCAGTTTCCCTACTTTTAGCCAAGTAAAAGCTTTTCTTTCTGGATTCTCAAACTCAAGTGTCTCATTTCTTAGAGATTTTCCATGCTCTAAACAAACCCCTTTTAAAGACAAGTAGGCATGCACAGCTTTTCAATGAATTTCAAAATTAATTTCACGTTGAAATGTGCAATCTAAAGGTTTCTTTCCAAGAAGATGACAAAGGCACCTTCTCCCAGGAGGTGAGATTACGAGGAGGGGATGGCAGGGACGTCACCACTCAGCTACAGAGTTCCAAATGCTCTAAATGAACTCAGTAACATCTTTTTTTTCCCAGGAAACAATCCATTTGCCCCCCATACATCTGACCTCTGTTAGGGGGAAGGGTGACTCCAGGCCTCATCATAGAATCATAGAATCAGTCAGGGTTGGAAGGGACCAAAAGGATCATCTAGTTCCAACCCCCCTGCCATGGGCAGGGATACCCTGCCCTAGATCAGGCTGGCCACAGCCTCATCCAGCCTGGCTGCAAACACCTCAAAGGGACCTTGAAAGATCATCTACTTCCATCCCTCCTGCTGTGGGCAGGGACACCCTACCCTAGATCAGGCTGTCCACAGCCTCATCCAGCCTGGCTGCAAACACATCCAGGGAAGTGGCCCCAACCACCCCACTGATGCTGCTCCTCTGCCACGGGCAGAGCCCTGTGCTGGATGGATCACTCCTCCGTCATGGAGCTGGTTTTAACTGCCTGCCCTGTAATGCTTTGCAGACAAGCATAAAAAGGGAAGTGCTGTAACTCTTGCAATTACACTTGAGGAGCAGTTTTAATAAATATTAAGCAGCTTTAAACATCAAAGTATTGACTGAAGTGGAAATAAAAAAAAAAACACCAAACCCCAGTATCTTTACTAGCAGCTCTTTCCCCTAGCTAAGAGAAGGCACAAGGAGGAAGGGTTTTATCGGGGATGTCAGGAACAAATTATAGGAGCAACCTGACCTGCACTTTGAACTGAGCTCTCCACTTATGGTCTGTAGCATCCTATAAACTGATAGCCTCTTATCTCCTTTGCTGCCGCCAGACATCCCAGCAGGAAGGGCAGGCTGTTTGCAATGCCTGAGGAGACACTTGGACTATTAAAGGCAGACAAATGTCCTCCTTTTTTTTTTTCTTTTTCTTTTTTCTTTTTTATTTTTTTCTTTCTTTTTTTTTTTTTCCCATTTTCTTTTTTTATTTTTTCTCTTTTTTTTCCTTTTTTTCTTTTTCTCTTTTTTTCTTTTTTTTTTTTTTAAAAAACATGCAGTTCGCTGCACAGAATTTCCTTACAGCATCTCAGGAACAGCAGCTTGGGCCTGTAGAAATTCAGCTCTAGCTGTAAAAGCTGTGTAGAGGAAAATCTGAATGGGATTGTCAGCATTGATACAATGATTTTTTTTTTGGGATGGGGGAGCTTGGGCTGCTTTGAGATTAATTGGAATATTGTAATAAGAGAAATTAGGTTATAAGCTGTGGGAAGATGACAATGGTGATGTCTACTTCAGCCTGCCTATGAGATGTATTAAAGCAAGGACACAAACATAGGTAAGACAGAGTCACTCTGTGTCTGAGCTCTGGCTGTTGCTCTCTCCCAATCCTTGGCTTCTATCTGGATCTGCATAACCCAACTAATCAATTCTGCTTCTAATCCCCCTGGTTGGTTTTTCCTGTTTACCTTGCACATAAGGTAGATTCTGGGATAAGAGTAGAGGGCAAGGGGAAGGGTGGAAGGGTGGTTGGGAACCCCTCTTGGTATCTCTGGGAGGGGTGTTGTGCTTCTGGGTCACCTTTTTGCTGTATATTGTTGTAAATATTTGTAACATATTGTAAACATCTGTTTTTATTTTGTGCTTAGCTGTGAATATGAAACTTCACCACGAGAGTGGTGAGACCCTGGAATGGGTTGCCCAGGAAGGTGGTTTAAGTCCCATCCCTGGAGGTGTTTAAGGCTAGGATGGATGAGGCTCTGGCCAGCCTGATCTAGGGTTGGGTGTCCCTGCCCAGGGCAGGGGGATTGGAACTAGATTATACTTATGGTCCCTTCCAACCTTGACTGATTCTATGATTCTATGATTCATTCCTCAACTTCCAGCCAGCTGAGTCTAGTATGAGTAAATTCAAATGTGGGGGCGGAGGGGGCGGACAAGGGACGAGGGAACTCCCAAGCCATCACAGAGCTTATATAAGTAAGTAGGAAGTTGTCATGGTCAATCTTCTCAACTGCACCCTGCCTGAGATCCTGAACCACAGACAGCACCTAACTCACAAGGTCTCCTTGAAGCCTTCTCTTCTCCAGGCTGCAGAGCCCCAGCTCTTGTAGTCTGCCCTCATAGCAGAGCTGCTGCAGCCCTGTGCTAGGGTGGCACAGGTTGCCCAGGGAGGTTGTGGCTGCTCCCTTCCTGGAAGTGTTAAAGGCCAGGTTGGATGAGACCTTGAGCGACCTGTTCTAGTGGGAGGTGTCCCTGCCTATGGTGGGAGGTTGGAACTGGATGATATTTGAAGTCATTTCCAACCTGAACCATCCTATGATTCTATGATTTTGAGCAGTGAGGAAAAGCCTGGCTCTGTGAGGCTCCCAAAGGGAGAGCAGCCAGACCCCTTGACAAGCTTCACATGCAATGCCCATATACAAGTGAGACAAATGGCTTGGAGCAGATCACAGGCTCACAGGATGTCAGGGGTTAGAAGGGACCCAAAGAGATCATCAAGTCCACCCCCCCTGCCACAGCAGGACCAGACAATCTAACACAGGTCACAGAGGAACACATCCAGACAGGCCTTGAAAGTCTCCAGAGAAGGAGACTCCACAACCTCTCTGGGCAGCCTGTGCCAGTGCTCTGGGACCCTTCCAGTCAAGAAGTTCCTCCTTGTGCTGAGCTGGGACCTCCTGTGCTGCAGCTTCCACCCATTGCTCCTTGTGCTATCCCAGGGAGCAACTGAGCAGAACCTGTCCCCCACCTCTTGACCCCCAGCCCTTAGATATTTATAAACATTGACTAAATCCTCTCAGTCTTCTCTTCTGGTTCTCCCACAGGACCTTTCCTCTCAAACCAGACCCAGCTTCTCCCTGTGGAATGATGGCAACCTCCAGATGAAGAAAGGATGCCAGGTGAGCTCAGCAACTGGCCTGCACCTCTCTGCAGTCTGATGGTAGGAGCTGAAGCACTGGCAAGGGTCTGCATGCTCCGAGCTGCAGGAAGAGATCTCTCTGCCTATAGTAAATGTAGGCTTGGTTCAAGAAGGAAATCGTTCAAGCATGTTTCATACAGTGGGGTTTTTTTTTGCTGGTTTTCTTCCCTATTCCCACTATAAAATCCATGCACAAAGAACATAAATAACCGAACTGGAAACAGCTCCTCCAGAAATCATCCAGGCTATTTCTGAGCCATAAATATTCCGTCACTGCTGATTTAATTCCTAGTACTCGGGAAAATGCAATTAGGAGAGACAAACAGTGATGAATGCTGAAACCTAGGGCATGTTTTTTGACAGTGGGAGATAGGACTGGCTTGTGAGCTTGTGTCAGGGGCATGCCAATAGCCATCCCTGTTCCAGCACTGCCAGCTTTCCAAATGCCACAACTGCACTGAATGCTACATTCACCTCGAAGAAATAAATCATAGAATCATAGAATGGTTTAGGTAGGAAGAGACCTCAAAGATCAGCAAGTTCCAACCCCCCTGTGCCATAGGCAGGGACAATTCCCACTAGATCAGGACACTCAAGACCTCATCCAGCCTGGCCTTGAACACCTGCAGGTGCCACAACCTTCCTGGGTAACCTGTTCCAGTGTCTCACCACCCTCACTGTGAAGAACTTCCTCCTAACATCCCGTTCAAATCTCCCCTCTGCCAATTTGAACCTATTCCCTCTCATCCTGTCATTACAAGACCTTGTCAATAGTCCCTCCCCAGCCTTCCTGTAGGTCCCCTTCAGATACTGGAAGGTTGCTATAAGGTCTCTTGGAAGCCTTCTCTTCTCCAGGCTGAAAAGCCCCAACTCCCTCAGTCTGTCCTCATAGCAGAGCTGCTGCAGCCCTCTGATCATCTTTGTGGCCCTCCTCTGGACTCTCTCCAGCAGTTCCATGTACTTCTTCTGCTGGGGGCTCCAGAAGTGCACACAGTACTGCAGGTGGGGTCTGAGGAGATCAGAGTAAAGGTGTTTGCAGCCAGGCTGGATGAGGCTGTGGGCAGCCTGATCTAGGGTAGGGTTTCCCTGCTCATGGCAGGGAGGTTGGAACTAGATGATCCTTGTGGTCCCTTCCTACCCTGACTGATTCTATGATTCTATCTATCTCTGTCTCTATCTATAGATAGATACATATGCATATATGTTGGATGTATTCTGTGTATACATATTAATTGGTAAGTGGTGAGAGCCTGGAATGAGTTGCTCAGGGGGGTGGTTGGGGCCACATCCCTGGAGGTGTTTGCAGCCAGGCTGGCAGAGGCTGTGGGCAGCCTGATCTAGGGTAGGGTGTCCCTGCCCATGGCAGGGAGGTTGGAGCTAGATGATCCTTGTGGTCCCTTCCAACCCTGACTGATTCTATCATTCTGTGATTTCAAGCAAGTCTAAGGGCTAGAAGGTTTCCCTTAGCATTTCTCCCTGGGGAGATGCCTCACTTTATCATGTCATTTCCCTCCTGTCAGATGCCTTCTGCTGTGTATTTAGGCAATGCAAAGCACCTTCCTGTGTTAAACAGAGACTCAGGGCTCCGTGTTCACCCAGAGATCACGTTTGTTGCCTCAGATGAACCCATCAGCAGGATGGCTCACATTAAGCTCCCTGCACAGTCAATACTCATTAACCCTGACAAAATTCCTCCTTCCCATGACACCTGGCTGCTGCCTGGTAGCTGCAGGGAAACTCAGGCACTTCGTTTAGAGACTCATCTAAGCACTCATCCATCTCCCCTTAGGGGATAAAGCTGATGATTATTGAGCAAATAAGCAGGCTCTGCTCTTTTTGTGTTCCTGTGTGCTGAAATGCAATACAAGCCCCTTAGGGAGTAGGATTCAAAAACCAATCTGATTTTTTGGGGCTGTGAATCAGGCCCAATGCAAAGAAAAAAAAAAAAAACCAAAAACAAACCACAAAAACTGCAAGGGGAGGTAACCACAGGGAGAGCCTCTCTGCTCTCTGCACAGCTTCATAGTGGGAACCCAGAGACAAATGCTCCACATGCAGATTTCACAGGATGTCAGGGGTTGGAATGGACCCAAAGAGATCATCGAATCCAATCTCCCTGCCACATCAGGACCAGACAATCTAGTTCAGGTCACACAGGAACACATCCAGACAGGCTTTGAAAGGCTCATTTGCCTTCTTGGCCACAAGGGCACATTGCTGTGCCATGGATGTTCTCCACCAGGACTCTCAGGTCCCTCTCCACAGGGCTGCTCTCCAGCACATCACCTCTCAACCTGTACTGCTGCAGTTTATTCTTCCTCCCCAGGTGCAGGACTCTGCACTTGCCCTTGTTGAACCTCATTTGGTCCCTCTGTGCCCAGCTCTCCAGTCTGTCCAGGTCGCACTGGATGGCCACACAGCCTTTAGCTGGAGCAGATTTGAAGCCTGGTGGGTGTCTTCATTCTTGGGGCTGAGCCACTACCGAGACTTACCCCATAGTAGAGGAGCTGCCTGGTGTACCATCAAGAGGAACAAGAGCTTCTCTTGAAGAATGTGACTTTTAGCCAACCTGTTTTATCTAGAGACCATGCAGAGAAGGAACTAGTTCTAGTTTCTGGTGGGAAAGAAGATGAGAAACTAGAACTGTGTGAGAGTCAGGGGGCTGGGAGGGGAGAGTGCTGGCAAGCACTGTGTTAAATGAGTGTCTCATGTCCAGCCTTAGGCAAAGGAGCTGAGATCACAGTCTCAGGGCCACCATGAAAGGACCCTGTACTCCCTGAGGAGGATTCACTTGCACCATGGCCCTCCTGGCAGTGTGGCACAGCTACCTTGGGCCGTGCTGCCACACACAGCACCAAGAACCCCTAACTCTGCTTTCCTTCAGCCTTCACTGCCACAGCCCTCAGGCTGATCCACAAGAGAAACCCCAGCGAGGCTGAAGGACCTCAGGCAGCTTGGGGGGAGAACGTTCTACCGGGACCCCACACGCTCCCTCTTTCCCCTAGATTAATTCAATCTGCCTCAGCTTCCAGCCAAAGGCAAGATGCGGGCTCCTCTTGCTAAAAATAGCTCTCCAGTAATTCCCTGCACATTGGGACCGACTCCTTTGGCGACTGCTGGGATGATGTGTAACAAAAACAGGGGGCGGCGGCGGACGCCTGTGGCTGCCCATAAACCATTAGCGGCGAGGTCAGCACCCTCCGACCCTGATTGTGTAACCCCCCCCCCAGAATTACCATTCCTCAGTTTGTTTTCTCTTCCTCTCCTGAGGATGGTAGAAACTTTCAGCAGAGGGAAAGGGCACGCGGCAATATCTGCCTGCCGGTTCCCAGCAGCCTCCTTAATCCCAGCCCTTGACACAAAGGCTGCTCTTTCCTCAAGCCCCTCCTACATCTTGAAGTGTCTCTTGAACTCAGAATCATAGAATCAGTCAGGGTTGGAAGGGCCCCAAAGAGATAGAATCATAGAATCAGTCAGGGGTGGATGGGACCCAAAGAGATAGAATCATAGAATCATAGAATCACAGAATCAGTCAGGGTTGGAAGGGACCCAAAGAGATAGAATCATAGAATCATAGAATCATAGAATCACAGAATCAGTCAGGGTAGGAAGGGACCACAAGGATCATCTAGTTCCAACCCCCCTGCCATGCCCAGGGACACCCTACCCTAGATTAGGCTACCCACAGCTAGAATCATAGAATCACAGAATCATTGAATCATAGAATCACAGAATCATAGAATCAAAGAATGGGTTTGGGCTTGGAAGGGACCACAGGGATCATCTAGTTCCAACCCCCCTGCCATGCCCAGGGACACCCTACCCTAGATTAGGCTACCCACAGCTAGAATCATAGAATCACAGAATCATTGAATCATAGAATCACAGAATCATAGAATCACAGAATCATTGAATTACAGAATAATTGAATCACAGAATCATGGAATCATTGAATCATAGAATCATTAAATCACAGAATCATAGAATCAAAGAATGGGTTCGGGTTTGGAAGGGACTACACGGATCATCTAGATCCAGCACCCTGCCATGCCCAGGGACACCCTACCCTAGATTAGGCTGCCCAAAGCTAGAATCATTGATTCACAGAATCACAGAACCATTGAATCATTGAATCATTGAATCACAGAATCAGAGAATCAAAGAATGGGTTCAGGGTTGGAAGAGACCACAAGGATCATCTAGTTCCAACCCTACTGCCATGCCCAGGGACACCCTACCCTAGATTAGGCTGGCTACAGCTAGATTCATTGAATCACAGAATCATAGAATCACAGAATCATTGAATCATAGAATCACTGAATCACAAAGTCATAGAATCATAGAATCAAAGAATGTGTTCAGGGCTGGGAGAGACCACAAGGATCATCTAATTCCAACCCCACTGCCATGCCCAGGGACACCCTAATCTACATTAGGCTGGCCACAGCCTCATCCAGCCCAGCCTTATACACCTCCAGGGATGTGGCTCAAACCAGCCCCCTGGGCAACACATTCCAGGGTCTCACCACTCTCATGCTGAACAACTTCCTCCTCACATCTTAAAACTTGGAAGTATCACCTTAAAGCATCATCTTAAAGTCTTAGGATAATGTCTCTAAATTGCTTGCCATCCCCCAGTAACTTATTCCATATGCTTGAGTGCTCTTTGTGCACACTACGACTGCTTCCAAGGGTAACCATTCTAGGCTCTCACCATTCTCATGGTGAAAAACTTCCTCCTCATAGAAGGTATCATCTCAAAGCACCATCTTAAAGTCTTAGGATAATGTCTTTACATTGCTTGCCATTTCCCAGTAACTTATTCCATATGCTTTAGTGCTCTTTGTGCACACCATGACAGCTTCCAAGGCTTTTTGGACTGTCCTCTGCTTTCCTAAACCCTTGCCAACGTGATTCATCTGCCCTTCAGGAATCTCTAAGTCTTCTTAAGAATGTAAAGATAAAAAGAAAAGAGGACTCAGAGTCTACATCCACCTACTTAACTATTTAAGTAGGTGGATGTAGAGACTGATTCCTCTTTACTATCTTAACTACTTAACTATTTAAGTAGGTGGGGAGATTTGAATGGGATGTTAGGAGGAAATTCTTCACAATGAGGGTGAAGAGACACTGGCACAGGTTGCCCAGGGAGGTTGTGTCTGCTCCCTCCCTGGAGGTGTTGAAGGCCAGGTTGGATGAGGCCTTGAGTGACCTGTTCTAGTTGGAGGTGTCCCTGCCTATGGCACAGGGGGTTTGGAACTGGATGATCTTTGAGGTCTCTTCCAACCTAAACCACTCTATGATTCTATGATTCTGTCTTCCATGGTGACTGAAAGGGGAAGAATATAAAAGCAGAAGTCACATGGGAAGTGACTTTTCTCTTTCCATGGCACATCCTCCTGCTGTCTGGAAAACATCACTTCAAGGATTGCCTGGACCGGAGGTCGCATCAGAACTAGGAGCTACTCCTGGAGCAAATCCCTGCCTATGGCGGGGGGCTTGGAACTGGATGATCTTTGAGGTCTCTTCCAACCTAAACCATTCTATGATTCTACGACTTACCTTTCACAAATGTTGTCTATTCCCCCTCTCGAATCCATCTGTACTCTTGGCCCCCACAATATCCTGTAGCAAGGAGCTATTTTAATTATGTGATATGTGCCACAGCTCTGCAGCCCCTTCTCACTAGGTGAGATTAACATCCTTCAAGCATTCCTCCTGGAGACCGACTATCACCTCATTACCCCAGACAACCGCTTCCAAAAGCAATAATGTTTGTCTGTGGTCCAGCAGCCCCCAGTCGGAACAATGTTCCTTATGAGGACAGCTTGAGAGCCAGGCGCCTTAAAAGCATCACCCAGGGATAGTGCAGCACAGCAGTAGTCAGCCTAGTCCCGTTTTCTGCTTGACTCCTGGTGATGCCAGCAGTTCCAGAGGAAAAAACACGAGCAAGTGAGCAGTTTGAGTAGCCTTCTTGGAGGAGCAAAGTATTAACCCTGACGAGTCAGAGCTGAATTTATGCAGTGGAGCAGTTTTATGGACAAAATTGGGCATTCTTGTCACCCATGGAAATATCATGGGTTTGAGGGGGTTCATAGAACCATAGAATCAGTCAGGGTTGGAAAGGACCACAAGGATCATTTAGTTCCAACCCCCCTGCCCTGCCCATGGACACCCTACCCTACACCAGGCTGACCACAGGCTTGTCCAGCCTTGCCTTAAACACCTCCAGGGATGTGGCCCCAAACACCTCCCTGGGAAACCCATTCCAGGCTCTCACCACTCTCATGGTGAACAACTTCCTCCTCATATCCAATCTGAATCTCCCCACCTCCAGCTTTGCTCCATTTCCTTTAGTCCTGTCACTACCTGACAGCCTAAAAAGTCCCTCCACAGCTTTTTTGTAGGCCCCTTCAGATACTGGAAGGCCACAAGAAGGTCACCTGGGAGCCTCCTCCTCTCCAAACTGAACAGCCCCAACTCTTTCAGTCTGTCCTCATAGGAGAGGTGCTCCAGCCTCTGTTTATTTCTTTTATTCCTGCTGAGTTTCGGATCTCAAAGGCACCTTGAAGCAATGAGTTCTCCCTTTTAATTACATGCCTTGTGAAGAAGTACTCTTTTTTTTATCAGCATTTCTTTCATCACCTTTCTATTTTAATCAGATGTCCCCTTCTCCTCGCATTATGAAGCAGAGCAAGACACAAGTTTCTGATCTCCAAAGTAGGCATTTTCTTCTGCTTTCTCATTCCAGCTCTCCCAATTTACCGTAGGAGGTCAGCAGCCATTTCAGTTCTGCAGCTTTGCCCTGGGCGATTTCAACAATAATTTCCAGATTCATTTCCTGGCGACTGTTGCCTTTAGCCCACATTTCCTATGCTGGCTCCCAGATAGATTTATGCCTGCCTCTATCACTCTGCACTTTTGCCACCTGCAGCTTCGCTTATCTCACTGATCTGTGACACTTCAAACACCATCATCACACTTACTATTTGCTCTTTCTTCACTTGAAGATGGGCTTTTGTTCCTCTCAGACAGCACAGATACTCATATGAACAGTGTCCTAGGCTGCATTAAGAGAAGCATTAACAGCAGGGCAAGGGAGGGGATTCTGCCCCTTTACTCTGCTCTCCTCAGACCCCACCTGGAGTACTGTTTGCAGTTCTGGAGCCCCCAGCACAAGAAGGACATGGAACTGCTGGAGAGAGTCCAGAGGAGGGCCATGAAGATGATCAGAGGGCTGGAGCACCTCTGCTATGAGGACAGGCTGAGAGAGTTGGGGCTTTCCAGCCTGGAGAAGAGAAGGCTTCAAGGAGACCTTATAGCAGCCTACCAGTATCTGAAGGGGGCCTACAGGAAGGCTGGGGAGGGACTGTTCACAAGGTCTTGTAATGACAGGACGAGGGGGAATGGTTNCTATGGCACAGGGGGGTTGGAACTGGATGATCTTTAAGGTCTCTTCCAACCTAAACCATTCTATGACTCTATGAATAGCGTGAACAGGACCAGAAGGGACCTGGTGATGCCACTCAGTGTAAATAGACACTTAGTGACATCCACCATGGGCAAGCAAGATTCACCCACTCTCACCTTCCTCAACTGCAAAAGTCTGTGTGAGTGATCACCTGTTCTTCAGATTTATCACTGCAGCTCTGGTTAAATTCAATCAGAATAATCAAACTGACTTGTGTCAACTGAAATTCTATCATAGAATGGATTAGATTGGAAGAGACCTCAAAGATCATCCAGTTCCAACACCCCTGTGCCATAGGCAGGGACACCTCCCACTAGAGCAGGATGCTCAAGACCTCATCCAGCCTGGCTTTGAACACATCCAGGCAGGGAGCAGCCACAACCTCCCTGGGCAACCCGTTCCAGTGTCTCGCCACCCTCACTGTGAAGAACTTCCTCCTAATATCCCATTCAAATCTCCCCTCCACCAATTTGAACCCATTCCCCCTCGTACTGTCATTACAACTACATCAAACAGAATCTTTCTTCTCCATTAGGGTTACTAATTTACTGCACACATCACTCTTAGGCCTAAGGAGTAATGGATGAGCTTCAGGAAACACTGGAAGGCAGTTTGGAGGAGAGACTCACATCTCCAGCTGCTGATTTCAGCCTCAGCAGTCCTGCTGGGGTATGGGTCCTATCTAGCCATATGAAGCCATCATGCTCCACATGGTTTCCAGCTGGTGATGTAACTCATTCCAGGCCAACTGCAGGCCAAGCTCGTTCCAGCATCTGTGCATTCGGATGGACTCAGGTTTGCTGAGAGGTTCATGGGACCCTGAGGAACTGTGCCTGAGATTCACGTTTGCAAGGAAAGATTTTCCCTGCTGGAATGCACCTAGAATATCCTGATTACCTAGTGAAATGAGAAATTAACCTCTCCTCATTTCCTGACCAAGCATATTTTTCTTTTCCTACACTTGTTTTGGCTGGTTCTTGTCTAACTTTGGGTCAGGAAGACTTCTCGGCGTAAAACGAGCAACTTTTCAGTAGAAGTTTAAACTGGGTTTAAACTGACAGAGGGAAGAATTAAACGGGATGCTAGGAGGAAGTTCTTTACAGTGAGCATGGTGAGACACTGGAACAGGTTGTCCAGGGAGGTTGTGGAGCACAGACTCACCAAATGTGATTCACATTCGGAGATTCTGTGACCCACAACCTCCCTGGAGGTGTTCAATGCCAGGTTGGATGAAGCCTTGAGTGACCTGTTCTAGTGGGAGGTGTCCCTGCCTATGGCACAGGGGGGCTGGAACTGAGTGATCTTTGAGGTCTTTTCCAACCTAAACCATTCTATGATTCTATGACCTGTTCTCGTAGGAAGTGTCCCTGCCTATGGC
>VWZI01000945.1:35218-49525 GCA_013396835.1 Psilopogon haemacephalus | reverse complement strand
AGGGGAGGGAAGGAAAGGCAAGGGAAGGCAAGGCAAGGCAAGGCAAGGGGTAGAAAATAAAAGAAGAAAAGAAAACAAGAAAAGAAAAGAAAAAGAAAATCACCTCTGTTCATCTCTTGTCATCAGTGTGCTTGCCTCTTCTTTCTGCTTCCAGAGAACAGACTCAGCCCTGTCACAGCCTTCAGAATGTTTTGCCGGGGTGGTGACAAGCCTTTGTGCTGCTTCCCCAGAAGAGGACCATGCTACTTGAACCCATATGTCATCACTTGAAGCCCACATGAGTTGTGGGGCTTCCTCCCCGCCTTAAGTGGAAGATATATTCTTTGGCAAAGTCTTTCATCTGCCCCCAAACGCAATTCAGCCAGCCTGAATTTCTTCTGAGTGCCTCCCATCTGCTTTTGATTTGGCTCTAGCAGGCTTTCAAGGTAGATATACTCTTCTTTTCTGTTTAATTATTTCATCCACCTGGAGACACCTTGCCCTGACAGGTTTGCTCTGCCTGCTCTTCATTTAGGGTACAAGCTGAGCAATTGATTTTCTCAGTTTCATGGGTTGTTTTTTTTTTTATTTCCCTTGTCTCTACCCATCTTACTGTGTTCAAGCAACAGATGCTAGTGCACAGTGCAGGCCTTGCCTACACGAAGCTGGTTCCCAGAAGAAAACTCCATAGAACAATTTGGATGCTCAGCAATTAGAATCATAAAATCATAGAATCAGTCAGGGTAGGAAAGGACCACAAGGATCAGCTAGTTCCAACCCCCCTGCCATGCCCAGGGACACCCTACCCTAGAGCAGGCTGCCCACAGCCTCTGCCAGCCTGGCTGCAAACATCTCCAGGGATGTGGCCCCAACCACCCACCCTGGGCAACCCATTCCAGGCTCTCACCACTCTCATGCTGAACAACTTCCTCCTCACATCCAATCTGAATCTCCCCACCTCCAGCTTTGCTCCATTCCCACTAGTCCTGGCACTACCTGACAGCCTAAAAAGTCCATATCCAGCTTTTCTGTAGGCCCCCTTCAGGTACTGGAAGGCCACTAGGTAATTATTTCTGAGTCCTCATACACTTAAAGAGACAACTGGGCTATTTTTCTAACCTGTGGAAATGCAGGAATTGGCAGATAATGCCACAACAGTGGTCCTCTAAATCCAGTGTCTTGTCAAAGTCAGTATCAGCTGCTTTGGAGGAAAAAGTGAGGATTTCTATAGTGCTCAATTAATGGAGAGCACAATCTGCATGCAAAATTTAATTTTGCAACAGGCCACTGACTGCCTTCACCCAAACCCGGGTGACAAGCTGTCACAGAATCATAGAATCAGCCAGTTTGGAAGAGACCTCCAAGATCATCCTGTCCAACCTATCACCCAGCCAGAGCCAATCCACTAGCCCTATCCAATCAACTAGGCCATGGCACTAAATGCCCCATCCAATCTTTTCTTGAACACCTCCAGGGATGAGGAATCCACCACCTCCCTGGGCAGCCCATTCCAATGCAAATCACTCTCTTTGTCAAGAACTTCCTCCTAACATCCATCCTGTACCTCTGCCAGCAGAACTTGAGACTGTGTCCCCTCATACTGTTGCTGGTTGCCTGGGAGAAGAGACCAACCCCACCTGGCTACAACCTCCCTTTATGTAGTTAGAATCACAGAATCATAGAGGTCGCCCCTGAGCCTCCTCTTCTCCAGGCTAAACAGCCCCAGCTCCCTCAGCATCTCCTCATAGGGTTGTGCTCCAGGCCCTTGTTGTGGCAGATCCATGTCCTAGCTTGCACAGGCATGATCCCATGGTCCCTTCACTCTGCTGGGGGGAAGAAATCTTCACGAAAGGAGAAGACAGAAGGCCTGGAGACACCCTGGAGGGTCCTAGACTTGCCCAGACTTGTTCCTCCCAAATAAGGGCAAGCAAGCTCCTGACTTCACCTCATATGGTCAGGTTTGGCAAAGTGCCATTCTGATTGGTAAATCTGTGTGGCCACGGCAGCCATTTACATTCAGGGAATCAATAAATGAGCTTCTGCCACTTGCCTTTGCTGCCTTTGCTTTTACTTTTGCTTTGCCTGCTCTGCCCTGCCACATTATGCTCTGCCTTACCTGCAACGACTTTCAAGACACTAACAGAATTCCCTTCAAGTTTTGGGTACTGTCTGATACTATTTTGTGAGTAAATATTCAAAGCCACTCTCTAAGAAACTCTGTACCTAGAGTTACAGTTGTGCCTTTCTGCCTTAGTAGCTGAAAGGAGCCTCTCAAATCCTCTGGTGGGCAAGAGGTATAACTGAAACTAAGAGCCTCTTTCCAGTACCAAGTTTAATGTCTGCATCTGTTAGTTATTTCTTAAAGTGTTTCAGTTTTATCTGTTCCCTGTGTGTGTAAGTATCCAAACCCTGCATTTCAAACATTGTAAATAAGTTTTCTGGTGAGATTCAATGTTAATAAACAATTTTCATAGTTATTCAAAATCTTGGCCTGGATATCAAAATTAATAACCATTATTCATAGACTTATACAATGATTTAGGTTGGAAGTGCCCTCAAAGACCAGTCAGTTCCAACTCCCTGACATAGGCAGGGACACCTCCAACTAGAACAGGTCGCTCAAGGCCTCATCCAGCCTGGCCTTGAACACCTCCAGGGAGGGAGCAGCCACAACCTCCCTGGACAATCTGTTCCAGTGTCTCACCACCCTCACTGAGACTCCCCCACAGTGTCTCACCACACTCACTATTGATTTTGCCTAATTCATAACACAAGTGTGATGCCACAATATTCCATGGATGCTTCAGTCTTGCAGAAGGGTGAATTTTTTTTTTTTTGCCCCCTTCCCAAAACCAAATCAAACTTTGCAGCATTAATCTCATCTATCAAACTCTAACCCAGCAGTGTTGATTTGAAGGTTTTCCATGAAGTAAGACAAGACACTATTTTTATTCACATCCTCTGCACATCTCCCATCCATATGCAACAAATCCATCTTCTTTTCCACCACGTTAGTCCTACCTATGACAGTTTGCTGTGCTGGGCATTCAACTCAATTTCTGACATTTTCAATTCACTAAATCAGATCTCCCAGCTGGTATAAATGGAAAACACACTGGAACCCTTGGATCCCTGCCCATATACATTAGATAGTTGTTTGTCTTTATTTTTTTTCTTTAATTGGGGAGGAAAACTGGATGAGGTCCTGACAGCATAAAGGGTGCACTGTGTGAAAGAGATTCTTGAAAACAGATAAAAAGGTGGGTTTTTTCTGGAAAAAATAAAGCGAATCATAAAATCATAGAATGGTTGAAGTTGGAAGGGACCTCAAAGATCATCTAGTTCCAGAATGATCTAGGTTGGAAGCGACCTCAAAGATCATCCAGTTCCAACACTCTGCCATAGGCAGGGACACCTCCCACTAGATCAGGATGTTCAAGACCTCATCCAACATGGCCTTGAACACCTTCAGGGAGGCAGCAGCCACAGCCTCCCTGGGCAACCTGTTCCAGTGTCTCACCACCCTCAATGCAAAGAACTTCTTCCTAACATCCCGTTTAAATGTCGCCTCTGCCAGTTTGAACCGATTCCTCCTCATCCTGTCATTACAGGACCCTGTGAATAGTCCCTCCCCAGCCCTCCTGTAGGCCCCTTTCAGATACTGGAAGGCTGCTATACGGTCTCCTTGAAGCCGTCTCTTCTCCAGGCTGAAGAGCCCCAACTCTTGAGACTGTCCTCACAGCAGAGCCCTCACTATAGAATCATAGGAGGATAACTGATCTGAAAGGAAAATGATCTCACAGTCCGGAGATTCCTTACATAACAGAAAGGTTACTGTGAAGTCAAGGTTCAAGAGAGATGGGGAACAGTTGTCATGGATGAAGATCAATCAAAAAAGAAAGATATGCTTTGCCCATAGGTGTTTATGGAAAACTTGTGGTCACAAGCATCTAAGGAGAAGAGTTAGCTGAAAACGAAAGTGCCCCAATGACAGCTGTAGTCAAAGATTATCAGTAAATACAAGGCCAATTGTAAGGTCCTGCACCTGGGTCAGTGCAATCCCAAGCACAAATCCAGGCTGGGTGGCGAGTGGCTGGAAAGCAGCCCTGAGGAAAAGGACCTGGGGGTCTGAGTGGATGAGAAGCTCAACATGAGCCTGCAGTGTGCACACATGGCCCAGACAGCAACCATGTTCTGGGCTGCATTAAGAGAAGTGTTGCCAGCAGGGCAAGGGAGGGGATTCTCCCCTTTTACTCTGCTCTCCTCAGACCACATCTGGAGTACTGTGTGCAGTTCTGGAGCCCCCAGCACAAGAAGGACATGGAACTGTTGGAGAGAGTCCAGAGGAGGGACACAAAGATAATCAGAGGGCTGCAGCAGCTCTGCTATGAGGACAGGCTGAGGGAGTTGGGACTTTTCAGCCTGGAGAAGGATTCGAGGAGACCTTATAGCAACCTTCCAGTATCTGAAGGGGGCCTACAGGAAGGCTGGGGAGGGGCTCTTGACAAGGTCTTGTAATGACAGGATGAGGGGGAATGGGTTCAAACTGGCAGAGGGGAGATTTAAATGAGATGTTAGGAGGAAGTTCTTCACAGTGAAGGTGACGAGACACTGGAGGAGAGGGGAGGAGAGGAGAGTTACCTGGGGAGGTTGTAGCTGTGGCTCTTCCCTCCCTGAAGGTTTTCAAGGCCAGGCTGGATGAGGTCTTGAGCGTCCTGTTCTAGTGGGAGGTGTCCCTGTCTGTGGCACAGGGGGGTTGGAACTGGATGATCTTTGAGGTCTCTTCCAACCTAAACCACTCTATGATTCTATGAACTCTACCCATTGACCCTACTCTACAAAATTCACTTCTAAACCACATCCTTGAGCACCACATCTAAATGACCTCTAAAGACATGGAGAGATGTGTCCATCTGTTGTGGGGCAGTCAGTGACCCCACCCAGAATCATAGAATGGTTTAGATTGGAAGGGACCTCAAATATCATTCAGTTCCTACATGCCAACATAGAATCATAGAATCAGAAATCCTGCCTGGAAGTGGGACTGAAAAAAAAACAAAACAACAACCAAACAACTCTCTCAATCAACATTTTTTTTTTCCCCCAACACAAAATGTAATCTTATCTATTTAGTTAAGAAAAAAAACATGGCTTATTGCAACCTAAGTAATTTTTAATTCTCCACGTACCACAAGATGTAAACTAATCTAGTTAGAGAAACATGGTTTTCACTGCATTCTGAAAAAAATAACCCCTGCTTTTCCACACTCTGCCAGGGCTTTGTGATCCTTTTTCCTGCTTTCTCTGCAACCCTCATGGGCTTCGCATCGCCTCAAAACCTCTCGGCCGCTCCTTCCTGGAGACCACTTTGGATTTTACAGCATACGTTGGGGGTGGCATGAAAAAGCCCTCAATGAACTGCAGTGGAAAAACAATTTGTAACCTTTCCTGAAGCAATAGGTTCCAACCCATTGAAACTTCATTTACCATCTGCTTGAAAGACTCCAGGAACAACAGAAAGTCATGCATGGATGCCTCTCCGCAAACGCAAGGCAAGCAAAAATAGATCCTTCTGAGCACCATCCAGCTGCACTTCAGGAGGCCATTTTTAGCTCTTCTAAGTACCTAGGCACTCCTCAATGCTCATAATCTTATACCCAGGGAAAAAAAAAAATAAAAAAAAGTTGCTTCAACACCATGGAAAGACAGTGGAAAATACTAGGGCAAGCTCCCAGCAGATCTTCTTGGGGCTTTCAGGCACATCCACCAGCAGAAGAACTGCTCCTGAGAGCTCAGGGCAGAAGGGTGAAGTCTGCCTCGAGAAGATAGGCACACAAAAATGCAAACATGCTGCAGTCCCATATGCCAAGTGGGTAAATATTCCCACCCACCAACCTCCGACATCTGTGCAAGTGTCTGGCTGGTTAGGATCCCTTTGCTGAAGCAAACTCGCAAGTGCTTGAGTGCCACACATATTTTCCATACACAGACCCAAGGTGTGTTTGGTTTCTGCGAGTTTATCCTCGGAAGAAGTGAAAGGCTGACTTCCAAAAGCTCTCATCTTGTTGTCATTTGCAAGGCAGCAACCCAAAGGAAGTTTGCTGAAACCAAAACTAAGAGAGAGAAAGATGACCAATGTCTGCACAGCCAGCTGACCACCGACATTTGCCAGCACCTAGCAACTCTGCTCAGCCTGCTTTGTTTGGCAAATATTGCCCTTAGAGGTCACAGCTTAGAATCAATCAGGATTGGAAGGGAGCACAAGGATCATCCAGTTCAAACCCCCCTGCCATGCCCAGGGACACCCTACCCTACATCAGGCTGCCCACAGCCTCATCCAGCCTGGCTGCAAACACCTCCAGGGATGTGGCCCCAAACACCTCCCTGAGCAGTCATTTCAGGCTCTCACCACTCTCATGCTGAACAACTTCCTCCTCACATCCAGTCTAAACCTCCTCACCTCCAGCTTTGCTCCATTCCCCCTAGTCCTGTCACTACCTGATAGCCTAAAAAGTCCCTCGACAGCTTTTTTGTACATCCCCTTCAGATACTGGAAGGCTACAAGAAGGTCACCTGGGAGCCTCCTCTTCTCCAGATTGAACAGTCCCAGCTCTTTCAGTCTGTCCTCATAGCAGAGGTGCTGCAGCCCTCTGAGCATCCTTGTGGCCCTTCCTGGGACATGCTCCAGCATCTCCACATCCCTCTTGTACTAGGGGCCCCAGAACTGGATGCAGTACTCCAGGTGGGGTCTCACCAGGGCAGAGTAGAGGAGGAGAATCACCTCTCTCCACCTGCTGGCCACACTTCTCCTGATGCAGCCCAGGATCTGGTTGGCTTTCTGGGCTGCAAGTGCACACTACTGGCTCACGTTGAGCTTCTTGTCCACCAGTAACCCCAAGTCCTTCTCCTCAGGGCTGCTCTCCAGCCAGTCACTGCCCAGCCTGGATTTGTGCTTGGGATTGCCTCGACTCAGCTGCAGGAACTTCTGTTTGGTTAGGATGAGTTTTAGGGAGCATTTAACTTTATTTTTGGTTTGGAAAGTACATTAAAAACATGAAGGAATTACCTTATGAAAGGATTTACTATTGGGCTAACTCTGCTCTCCTGGAAATTAATGATAAAACTGCCAGTGCTGTTTGATAAGTTGTGTTTGGTTTTTTACCTTTTTACCAATAAAAGTTACTTCAGTGAAATTTTTCAAAGCATTTCTAATTGAGTACCCAAGAGCAAAGGGAAAGAGCTACTCACTGCCTAGAAAGGGGTTATAGAGAAGATGGTGGTAAAAAGATGCCTGTAAAAAAGCAATGGACAGAAATAGCCCAGGGTGGGTCATGACTGCATGTCAGGAAACTAAAATGTTCCCAGGGAGAGTGGTCCAGCATTGGAATAGAGGTTCAGAGAGGTCCTTGTCAAATCTCTCCTTGCAGATTTTGAAACCTCAGTTGGGCCATGCCCTGGACAACAAGACCTCATTTTGAAGTTGGATTAAAGACCTCCAGAATGCTGCTTCAACTCAACCCACAGTCCAGGAGAAAATAAATAATATTTTTTCACAGAATCACAGAAACATGTAGGTTGTAAAAGCCCCTCAGGATCACCAAGTCCAACCTAGAACCCTACTC
Organism: Psilopogon haemacephalus; assembly: GCA_013396835.1. Lineage (NCBI taxonomy): Eukaryota > Metazoa > Chordata > Aves > Piciformes > Megalaimidae > Psilopogon > Psilopogon haemacephalus. The sequence goes on along the minus strand of VWZI01000945.1, from coordinate 41,924 downwards.
TACAAGATTCACCTTAAACCATAGCCCCATCACCACATCCAAACGATCCTTAAGCACATCCAGGCTGGGTGACTCAACCACCTCCCTGGGTCCCTCATTCCAGTCCCTGACCACTTTCTCCAGGAAAAACTTTTTCCTAATATCTAATCTAAAACTCCCCAGTCTCAGCTTGAGGCCATTCCCCCTTGTTCTGTCTCTACCTCTGAGAAGCACCCAGCAGCAGCCTCTCCACAATGTCCCTTCAGGTAGTTGTAGACAGCAATGAGGTCTCCCCTCAGCCTCTTCTTCCTCACACTAACCACCTCAGCTCCCTCAGTCACTCCTCAACAGGTTTATTCTCCAGGCCCTTCCCCAGCTTTGTTGCCCTCCTCTGGACCTGCTCCAGCACCTCCACATCTCTCTTGCATTGCGGTGCCCAAAACTGAACCCAATACTCAAGGTGTGACCTCATCAAGGGGACAATCACCTGCCTACTCCTGCTGGCCACAGCATTTTTAATTCAGGCCTTCTTGGCTGCCTGGGCACACTGCTGGCTCACTGTCCAGGGAGGTTGGTGGAGTCACCATCCCTGGAGGTGTTCAAGAAAGGACTGCATGGAGCACATGCAGTGGCATGGTCTAGTTGATTGGATAGGGCTGGGTGCTAGGTTGGACTGGATCATCTTGGAGGTCTCTTCCAGCCTGGCTGATCCTATTCTATTCTATTCTAGTCTAGTCTAGTCTATTCTAGTCTATTACAACCTCCAGATCCCTTTCTGCCAGCATCTCTCCAGCCACACTGCCCCAAGCCTGTAGTGTTGCTAGAGGTTGCTGTGACTCAAGTGCAGGACCTGGCATTTGGCCTTGTTGAAACTCCTCCCATTAATGCTGGTCCATTGATCCAGCCTATCCAAGTCCCTCTGAAGAGCCTCTCTACCCTCATTCAAATCAACACTGCCACCACACTTGGTGTCATCTGCAAACTTACTGCTGCTCTATGCCTGAATAAAGGTAATCAATAAAGATGTTAAAAAAAAGTGGTCCCAGCACTGACCCCTGAGGAACACCACTAGTGCCTGGCCACCAACTGGATGTAACTCCACTGACCACCACTCTCTGGGCCCTCCTGTCCAGCCAGTGCTCTATTCAGTGTCATTGTAAATTCTTTACACTTTCCCTCTTTAACCTCTCTGGGTTTCTCTGATCTTCTTTCTGAGTAAAACAAAACCAAAAAAATCACAATTGTACTTCAAATGATGTTTTTTTTTCAGGTGCGTGGCCAATGTATATTTCAGCACATTCTGACAGTCCTTTACTCAGGAAACTCTGCCAATATTTCACTAGTAAACATAGCCAAGCTTGAATAACTCATAGGATATGGACCCACTGGTTCTAGATACCGTGGCAGGATGCAGTGCTTGAAGGTTTCTCTGTCTGATGCTCATTCGAAGGCCTCCAGGAAGTAAGCTGCTGTGCATACATATTTATGCCACAATTTATACCAATTAGCATCTGTGCCTGGAGTCTTGACAGCAGGGATGGTTGAGATGTTTTTAATCAAAACATGCCTGATTAAAAGCCTGAGCTTCGTCCAAAAATTAACACTTTGTGGGACTCAAATAAATTGCTTGCACCAGAATTGTCCAAAAAAAAGGAAAGAGGACCAAAACCTGGATATTTATTGCAAAGGAAAAAAGTAGGATGGTATAGAATGAAAGCTTTTTAGTGTTTACCAATTAATATGTAGAATACATCCAACATATATGCACAAGTTTGCATCAGAATTGTCCAATCCATCAAAAACTAAAGAGGACTGAAAGCAGGATATTTATTGCAAAGGAAAAAGGAGGAGGGTGTAGAATGGAAGCTTTTTAGTGTTTACCAATTAATATGTAGAATACATCCAACATATATGCACAAGTTTGCATCAGAATTGTCCAATCCATCAAAAACTAAAGAGGACTGAAAGCAGGATATTTATTGCAAAGGAAAAAGGAGGAGGGTGTAGAATGGAAGCTTTCTAGTACTTACCAAATAATATTGTATACACAGAATACATCCAACATATATGCATATAGAATCATAAAATCAGTCAGGGTTGGAAGGGACCACAAAGATCATCTAGTTCCAACCCCACTGCCATGCCCAGGGACACCCTACCCTAGAGCAGGCTGCACACAGCCTCATCCAGCCTGGCTGCAAACACTTCCAGGGATGTGGCCCCAATCACCTCCCTGGGCAACCCATTCCAGGCTCTCACCACTCTCACCATGAGGGTTTGAACTGGCAGAGTGGAGATTGAAACTGGATGTTATGAAGAAATTCCTGACAGTGAGGGTGATGAGACACCAGCACAGGTTGCCCAGGGAGGTAATGGATGCTCGTTCCTTAGAGGTGTTCAAGATATAGATATAGATACAGATACAGATATAGATATAGATATAGATATAGAATCACAGAATGGTTTAGGTTGGAAGAGACCTCAAAGATCATCCAGTTCCAACCCCCTTGTGCCATAGGCAGGGACACCTCCCACTAGAACAGGAAACTCAAGACCTCATCCAGCCTGGCCTTGAAGACCTCCAGGGAAGGAGCAGATATATATCTATATCTATATAAAATATATAGATATAGATATATATCTAAATCTATAGATATAGATTTCTTGTCTTTATTTCTCAATAAACAAGCCCAATCTTCTCCTGTAGCTACTTTTATTTCTGTGCAAAAAGAAAAAAAAAAAAAGTGTTCTTGGCCCAGATCTCCCTAATGAAAAGGCCAAGTTAGGAAGAAGCTCCTGACAGTGAGGGTGGTGAGACAACAGCACAAGTTGCCCAGGGAGGTTGTGGATGCTCCCTCCCTAGAGGTGTTCAAGATATAGATATGGATATATAGATACAGATTTTTTTGGTTTTACTTCTCAATAAACAAACCCAATCTTCTCCTGTAGCTACTTTCATTTCTGTGCAAAAAGAAAAAAAAAAAAATTGTGTTCTTGGCCCAGATCTCCCTAACGGAAAGGCCAAGGGGAGAGATATGTGGGAAAAGAAAGGCCTCTTTTCAGAGGTGACCTTCCAGGTAAGAACTGAAGCTTCTTATACTGTTGCCAATGAGTGTTGCTTGGTCTATGAATAACGAATGAGAGAACACAAATGCCTAAGGCTGCTTGGTGAGTTAGCACCTCTGGACAGTCTTGAATTCCCCATAAATATAAAGGTTAAGGCAGCTTCTGAAAGAAACTGCAGTAACTTTTTTTGACTTTCATATGCCTAAATGAATGCAGAAACCAAAGGACCTCCCCCCCCGCCCCCATCCCCTGGAGTCAAGCACAGGAATCTCCTGGTTCATCACATGCAGCCTCTTGCAGGCAGTGTATAGCAACATTTATTCATGACTCCACATAACTCTACACACCACAAGCCACAAAACACTTCCACGTAATCTATAACAACTTAAAATCTTTAATTTGAAAAACCATAAGCCACAAAAAGAAAAAAGGGGAAAAAAAAGGTACAATGTGCTACAGGCAGAAAGAAGAAACTCTGAGTCCCTGCAAGAAGAGGTAATTTGTTAGGCAATGATGTCTGCTGGTCAGAGAAAAGTGGCCCATACCCCATCCTGCTTAGGAAACACATAAATCCTGAAAGAATGGCTTCTGCCATCAGCCTGATTTAGGGATTCTCCCCAACCCTAAGTCAAGTGTTGGTTTTACCCTGAGTGTACGAGCAAGACACAGAAGCAAGGCACTCAAGCACTTGGATCATAGAATCAGTCAGGGTTGGAAGGGACCACAAGGATCATCTAGTTCCAACCCCCCTGCCATGCCCAAGGACACCCTACCCTAGATCAGGCTGCCCACAGCCTCATCCAGCCTGGCTGCAAACACCTCCAGGGATGTGGCCCCAACCACCTCCCTGCGCAACCTATTCCAGGCTCTCACCGCTCTCATGGTGAACATCTTCCTCCTCACATCCAATCTCAGTCTCCCCACCTCCAGCTTTGCTCCATTCCCCCTAGTCCTGTCACTACCTGAGAGCCTAAAAAGTCCCTCCCCAGATTTTTTGTAGGCCTACTTCAGATACTGGGGGGGCTACAACAAGGTCACCTGGGAGCCTCCTCTTCTCCAAACTGAACAGCCCCAAATCTTTCAGTCACCTCACAGCAGAGATGCTGCAGCCCTCTGAGCATCCTTGTGGCCCTTCTGTGGACACACTCCAGCATGTCCACATCCCTCTTGTACTAGGGGCTCCAGAACTGGATGCAGTACTCCAGGTGGGGTTTCACCAGGGCAGAGTGGAGGGGGAGAATCACCTCCCTCGACCTGCTGGCCACACTGGCAACATTAAGGGGTGCATTAAGGAAAGTGTGGCCAGAAGGTCTCCTTCCCCTCTACTCTGCCCTGATGAGATCACAACTGGAATACTGTGTCCAGTTTTGGGCTACCAAATTCAAGAGTGACAAGGATCTGCTGGGGAGAGTCCAATGAAGATCTATGAGGATGACTGTGGGACGGAAACACCTCTCCTGTGAAGAAAGACTGAGAGAACTGGGGCTGTTCAGTCTTGAGGAGATAAGGTTGAGAGGGGATCTCATCAATATCTATGAATATCTGAGGGGTGGGCATCAAGATGAAGGTGACAGCCTGGTTTTGGTGTTGCCAAGTGACAAGGAACATCGGGTACAAGCAGGAGCACAGGAGGTTCCACCTCAACTCAAGGAGACGCTTTACAGTGAGGGTGATAGAGCACAGGAGGTTCCACCTCAACACAAGTAGACACTTCTTTACAGTGAGGTTGATGGAGAACTGGAACAGGCTGCCTCAAGAAGTTGTGAAGTCTCCTTCTCTGGAGACTTTCCAAACCTGCCTGGATGCATTCTTGTGTGGCCTGCCCTAGGTGATTCTGCTTTGACAGGGGATGATCTCTGGAGGGCACTTCCAACCCCTAACGTTCTCTGATTTTGTGATTCTGTGAACAGATGGAGTCACTTCTATTCTCTTATCTCCAGGGATTGAAGAGAAAGATGGCAAAAAAATCCAAGACAAAACATTCAGTGTTAAAAGGGAAGAAAAAAAAAAGCCATTAAATAACAAATAAATGAAATCCTCCCCTTCACAGACAAGAATGAAGACACATCACACAAGGGCAGGTTTCATGAGCCTACAGTCTCATCCCCATGAGCTGATGTTCATGAGAGTAAGACCCACATGCCCTAATTCTAGTAGAATTAGGGACCACTTGCCTTGAGCAATGAGCTGTCTTGCACCCCTATGTGAATTTGTGGCTTCTGAGGTAGTGACTACTAGAAGAAATTAATAGATCCTAGAATCATAGAATGGTTTAGGTTGGAAGGGACCTCAAAGATCATCCAGTTCCAACCCCCCTGTGCCATAGGCAGGGACACCTCCCACTAGAGCAGGGATACCTCCCACTAGAAGGAAAAAAGAAAAAAAGGGGAAAAAAAGGAAAAAGAAAAAAGAAAATAAAAAGAAAAAAAAAAAAAGAGAAGAAAAAAGGAAAAAGAAGAAAGAAAAAAAGGAGAAAGAAAAAAAAAAGGTGTGGGAACCCAAATGCCTGAGGTGCTTTACTTGTCTTCAAGTAGGTTCTTGCTCCTCTGCTGGAAGTGGAGAAGAAAAAAAAAAAGGGTGTAATCTCTCTTGCTAAAGGCAAAGTCATGTACAGTCAGGGTGGATAAATGTTGAAAGGTTTGGTTTGGATAAGCACTCAGGAGTTGGGGTGATTATCTACATCTCAGCTTATCTGCAGAACTCCAATCAGCAGCACTGAGCCAGGATCCTGCCACAGTGTGGTCTTAGGGCTCGTCCCAGAAGGTTCCCAGCACTGACTCTCACCATGCTGGACAAGTCAGGGATGTCCAGAGATGAGATGCTCTGAGAGAAACCTGAGGCTCCCACACTGTCATCAGAGAAGCTTGTGTGGCAGAAGAAGAGGTAAGCATCATATGCAGAGTGAGAGGGATTCTCAGCAAATCCAAGAGAAGTTTCCCTTCGAGTTTGGGCAGGAGATGAAAAAATGTTCAGATCTGTATCTCATTGATTTGCATGCCCCCGTTTTATAAGGAGATTCCAGACCTGGAACTACAGACTGTTTATTATTCCTTGCACAACTGTCATTTTCGGATGGCTACAATTCCACCCTAGGTTCCTGGGGGTGAAATTTGCCTCCTGTACCATAAGCTGTCTAAAACTTAGGCACCTACTCTAAATCCTTTGGCTAGGCTCCCTTGACAACCAGTGGAGAGAGGCTGGCACATTCTTCAGACACCTACCTTCTGTGGGGATGAATCATCCACCAGAAGGACCTGTCCCTCCCCAGCAACTGCAGAGAGAGGCTGGACGACTTGCTAAGACTAGCCCCACTGTCTGGAGCCCCAGACAAATGCCCTGGTGCTCCCACCAAAGCAGGAAAGCATCGTACACACTCAAGGGAAGGAAGAAATGGGAATTGCTTTGTCATAAAGCCCTTTAGATGTCTAACTCCAAAAGGAAAACAAGGCACCTAAGCAGGAGCAACAGGCTTAAATCAACTTGTGGATTTCAGCCTAAGTGACATCCTCCTATCTTCCATACTAATGAAAAACACTACTTTTCCACTCATGCTTCTGATTTCCTCGTGGCTTTGGTCCCCTTTGAAGATTGTGTCATGTATCCCTTACAGAAAGCATCTCTAAACTCCTTGGAAAATCAGAAAGGAAAAAAAAAAAAGAGA
>VWZI01000945.1:329-34783 GCA_013396835.1 Psilopogon haemacephalus | reverse complement strand
AAAAAAAAATAAAAAAGAAGGAAAAAAGAAAGGAAAAAGAAAAAAATAAATTAAAAAGGAAAAGAAAAATGTAAAAAGAGAAAAGAAAAAGGAAAAAAGTAAAAAGAAAAAAAAAGAGAAAAGGGGGGGAAAAGGAAAAGGAAAAAAATGAAAAGGAAAAAAGAAAAAAGAAAAGAAAAAAGGAAAAAGACGAAAGAAAAAAGGAAAAAGAAAAAAAGAAGAAAGAAAAAAATTTAAAAAGGAAAAAGAAAAAAAGTAGAAAGAAAAATTTTTAAAAAGGAAAAAGAAAAAAAAGAGAAAAAGGGGGGAAAAACCCTTTCTAAAGACAGAAAGAGACATTAGCAGGAGGGAAAGTCTCCAGCAGCACTCACAAGGCATCCTGCTGCACAGCATTTTGCCAATAAAGCAAACAACAACTGTGAGAGGCCTTTCCTCAGCCTCAGGCTGGCAAAGTGATCGTCCCCAGCAACTTTCTGCCCAGTGCCCCTGAGTCCAGGCAGCTCCACCGAAAGCAGAAAGCCTCCTTGCCCTCAGCGCCAAGGTCCCTGCGGTGCTGCCTCCATCCCATCCAGCTCAGCACAGTAGCCCCTAAGAGCTGCTGGGTTTACTCTCATGTTCCTTGCTGAGAACAAAAAAAGAAAAAAAGGATAAAGAAAAAAGAAAGGAAAAAGAAAAAAATAAATAAAAAAGGAAAAAGGAAAAGGAAAAAAAAAAGATAAGATAAAATAAAAAGGAAAAAAAGAAAAAAGGAAAAAGGAAAAGGAAAAAAAAAAGATAAGATAAAATAAAAAGGAAAAAAAGAAAATAGGAAAAAGGAAAAAAGAAAATAGAAAAATAGGGGAAAAAAGGAAAAGGAAAAAAAAAATTAAAAATAGAAGAAAAAAGGAAAAAGATGAATGAAAAAAGGAAAAAGAAAAAAAAAGGAAAAATGAAAAAGTAAAAAGAAAAATGAAAAAAAGGGGGAAAAACCCTTTCTAAAGACAGAAAGAGACGTTAGCAGGAGGGAAAGTCTCCAGCAGCACTCACAAGGCATCCTGCTGCACAGCATTTTGCCAATAAAGCAAACAACAACTGTGAGAGGCCTTTCCTCAGCCTCAGGCTGGCAAAGTGATCGTCCCCAGCAACTTTCTGCCCAGTGCCCCTGAGTCCAGGCAGCTCCACCGAAAGCAGAAAGCCTCCTTGCCCTCAGCGCCAAGGTCCCTGCGGTGCTGCCTCCATCCCATCCAGCTCAGCACAGTAGCCCCTAAGAGCTGCTGGGTTTACTCTCATGTTCCTTGCTGAGAACAANTTTTTTTGTTGTTTTTTTTTTTGGTGTGTATTGACATGGAAAGATTGCACCATGTGCATAATTGCTGCGTACGACAAGATGGAAACCACAAGCAATAAAACGCTCCACGGGCGATGAGTCGTGTTTACAGTAAATAGGAACGATGCTGCCAGATGTCAGCAGCACCAAATCATCTGCTGCTTACCCCAGGTCTCCAGGAGGAAGAAATAAAATCCCCCACCGTGGATATTTTTATTTCTGGCCAAGGGAACAGCGATTGCATCGCTGAAGCTCTGGGGTGAGAGGCAGAGGCAGAAGCTTATTTTTGTCTCGAGAATTCTTGTATGTTAGAGTGGGAAAATTACTTTATACTTTGTTGGTTTGGTTTTTTTTTTCTTCCAAACCCCAGAATTTAGAAATACCATGTTCTTTTGTCTAGATCTTGCTAGTGTGTCGAGCCTGCACCGAAGCCCAGGGGAGAGACTGAATGCAGAACATTTGTTCCATATGCCACCCCTCCCCCAAAGCCACAAAGCAGCTCCCAACAACCTATACTTTCAGACTGTGGTGAGACACCAAATGTCACAGCTGCAACTTGCCAGGAAAAAGGAAGTAGAGGAGATCAAAATCATCACTGCTGTCCCTGCAACTAGGGTACGTCCTCCTTCTAGCAAAGTCTTCCAGCTCGAGGCTTCCAGTCTTTCCAAACGCTCTGCTACAGCTCATCTTTGTAAGTGCCATGGGCAGTGGCACTGAGTGCACCCTCAGCAAGTTTGCTGATGACACCAAGCTGTGTGGTGCAGCAGACAGGCTGGGAGGAAAGGATCCATTGAGAGGGACCTGGACAGGATGCAGAGCTGGGCCCAAGCCAACCTCATGAAGTTCAACGAGACCAAGTGCAAAGTCCTGCATCTGGGTAGAGGCAATCCCAAGCATAAATCCAGGTTGGGCAGTGACTGGCTGGAGAGCAACCCTGAGGAGAAGTACTTGGGGGTGCTGGTGGACGAGAAGCTCAACATGAGTCAGCAGTGTGCTCTTGCAGCCCAGAAAGCCAAGCAGAGCCTGGGCTGCATCAGGAGAAGTGTGGGCAGTAGGGCATGGGAAGTGACCCTTCATATCTACTCCACACTGCTGAGACCCCACCTGGAGCATCCAGTTCTGTAGCCCCTAGTACAAGAGGGATGTGGATGTGCTGGAAAGTGTCCAGAGAAGGGCCACAAGGATGCTCAGAGGGCTGCAGCACCTCTGCTGTGAGGACAGACTGAAAATTGGGGCTGTGCAGTTTGGAGAAGAGGAGGCTCCCAGGTGGCCTCATTGTGGCCTTCCAGTATCTGAAGGTGGCCTACAAGAAAAGCTGGGGAGGGACTTTTTAGGCTGTCAGGTTGTGCTAGGACTAGGGGGAATGGAGGAGGAAGTTGTTGAGCTTGAGAGTGGTGAGAGCCTGGAATGGGTTGCCCAGGGAGGTGGTTGGGGCCACATCTGTGGAGGTGTTTGCAGCCAGGCTAGATGAGGCTGTAGGCAGCCTGATCTAGGGTTTGCTGTCCCTGGCCATGGCAGGGGGGTTGGAACTAGATGATCCTTGTGGTCCCTTCCAACTCTATTCTGAGTTCTATGATTCTAAGTGAGAGACTTAATTCCTGAGTAAAGCTCACCAGTTATGCAGAAGGCTGGACCAGAAAGCTCTTCCTGGATTATAAAACCTATGAATTTGTAGAGCTCCTGACACTCATTTAGTACCCACAGGATGGATTTTAGGACTACATTCTTGAGGAGTCAATCCATTTTTAAGTGCTCCCTTTAGGCTGCCTTTGAAGTCCTGATTTGAAAGAAGTGATGGGAATGGGCCTGAAAAAAATATCTTGGACTTCAGAGAATCATAGAGTCATAGAATGGTTTAGGTTGGAAGAGACCTTAAAGATCATCCAGTTCCAACCCCCCACCATAGGCAGGGACACCTCCCACTAGATCAGGTCACTCAAGACCTCAAAGACTTCTCTAAAAAGGATTCAAGTTGCCCATTTGCAGCTGAAACTGCTACTCCAGCTGGCCACTTCTGGCAGGTTTTGCTTCAACTACTAAGCTTTGACATTCCATTCACAGTATCCCTGCTCTGGTTTGTTATGCTTTGTATGCCTGGTATAAAGAATAAATCCTGAACCCTGTTTTTCAGACCCCAGTGTCACACTCACCGTTGCCTCTGGTGATATCTAAATGGACATTGCCAGCAGATGTGGTCTTGCACTTCTTTTGTGCTCCAAATTGGCTGGAAATGAGCCAGCTCCCAAACAAATGCTGGCTGGGAGTACATGGCTGGCAGTACCATGCTAAAAGCCATCATAAGTAGTCTCAGAACAACAGAATCACAGAATTAATCAGGTTGGAAAAGACCTTCCAGGTCGTCGAGGCCAACCTATCACCTAACACCTTCTAAATAACTAAGCCATGACACTAAGTGCCTCATCCAAGCTCCTCTTAAACACCAGTTCTGGTCCCCTCAATTCAAGAGAGATGTTGAGGTACTGGAATATGTCCAGAGAATGGTGATGAAGCTGGTGAGGGGCTTGGAGCACAGCCCTGTGAGGAGAGGCTGAGGGAGCTGGGGGTGTGCAGCCTGGAGAAGAGGAGGCTCAGGCAAGACCTCATTGCTGCCTACAACTACCAAGACAAAAGCCAATCATGTTTCCAATGCTTGGCTGCCTATTCCTTTGTCATGGATTATTAGATCTAGAAAGACTGTTGAATCAGCCCATAAAGAGGAATATAATTAAGTGTGAAGAAAGACAAATCATGTGTTACCCAAGGAGGTTGTGGATGCTCCCATATTTCTCAGTCTCAGTTCACACAGCTGAAGTTCACAGAGATGGCAGCACCCAAGTTTATGTCTAGGAAAGAAACTGTAGTGCTGTGTGCAGTTCTGGAGCCCCCAGCACAAGAAGGACGTAGAACTGTTTGAGCCAGTCCAGAGGAGGGCCACAAAGATGATCAGAGAGCTGGAGAAGCCCTGCTATGAGGACAGGCTATGAGAGCTGGGGCTTTTCAGCCTGGAGAAGAGAAGGCCTCAAGAAGACCTTATAGTAGCCTTCCAGTATCTGAAGGGGCCTACAGGAGGGCTGGGGAGGAACTATTCACAAGGTCTTGTAATGACAGGACAAGGGGGAATGGGTTTAAACTGGCAGAGGGGAGATTTAAACAGGATGTTAGGAGGAAGTTCTTTACAGTGAGGGTGGTGAGACACTGGCACAGGTTGCCCAGGAAGGTTGTGGCTGCTCCCTCCCTGGAGGTGTTAAAGACCAGGTTGGATGAGGCCTTGAGTGACCTGTTCTAGTGGGAGGTGTCCCTGCCTATTGCACAAGGGGGTTGGAACAGGATGATCTTTGAGGTCCCTTCCAACCTAAACAATTCTATGATTCTAACTATCTAAAGGGAAGTTGTAGCCAGGTGGGATTGGTCTTTTCTCCCAGGCAACAAGTAACAGAAGGAGGGGACACAGTCTCAAGTTGTGCTGGGGAGGTATAGGCTGGATGTTAGGGAGAAGTTCTTCACATAGTGATTGGCATTGGAATGGGCTACCCAAGGAGATGGTGGAGCCCTCATCCCTGGAGGTGTTCAAGAAAAGACTGGATGGAGCAATAGGGCTCTTGGCTAGGGCTGGGTGATAGGTTGGACTGACTGATCTTGGAGGTCTCTTCCAACCTGGATAATTCTGTAATTCTGTGACCTCTAGGGATGAGCTCTAGGAATGAGCTGCCCACCTCCCTGGGCAGCTCATTCCAAAGCCAACCACTCCTGCTGTGAAGAACTTCTTCCTAACGTCCAGCCTAAACCTGCCCTTGAGACTGTGTCCTCTTGTTCTGGGTGCCTGGCAGAAGAGATCAACCCCCACCAAACCCACAGTGGAGTAAAGTCTGGTCTGGATGCATGCAGGCAGAAGAGCTGCATCTCTTTAGCAGAGTGACAAAGTGAGTTTGCCTGCATCTAGGCATGTTCCAGCGATGTCAAATATCTGAGAAGGAGCTATAAAACGTGAAATCCTCTGGGGATCAAAAATGTTTTCCTTAAATGAACAGCATCCAATTAAATCAGTTGGATTTGCTCTGTAATGTCAGGATCCCAGATAGCTCCATTTGAACATCAGACAATTAAGGAAAGAAAGAGATAGCAAATACACCAGAAATGGGGATGTCTGTAGACCATCATTTTTTTTAACTAGACTGATAGCTCACTGACTGCAAAATCTATGTCTGTCCATCACTGGGCTCAAACTGTCCTCTGAGCCTCTCCTGTCAATTCACATAACTCTTGGTAATGGTCACTTGGCAGCTTCACCCTAGAAACTAATAAGCAGGCAAATTGCACAGTCCTGGGGCTATTTCAGAAATACAAGTACCTGGTCTCATTCAATAATGCCTGATGCTAACAGTCCCTTCTTGCAGATGTGATTAACCTGGAGACCACAGGCTGCTATATGACCTCATCCTTATCTGCAGGTGCAAAGCACTACTGGATTCCAGGGTCTAGGCTGCAAGTGGCCTCAGTTCAAATATGTCCAGTACTTTGAACCTCTCAGTCTAAAATCCCCCATAAGGCCAGATGGTGATCTGCTGTCTGAGCCAAATTCTCACCTTGGGTAAGGAAGCAGAAAAAACACAGATTTCCAGATTGCATTTTAAAATATATATATATAAAATTGGTGTTTTCCTAACCACAGCATTAAAACTAAACCAGTTCCAAATCTAGTAGTCTCAGCAGGGTGGCATAATGCATTAGGAACTGAATCTTATATGGTTTAGGTTGGAAGAGACCTTGAAGATCATTCAGTTCCACCCCCCCCCACCCATAGAATAGGTTGCTCAAGAATCACAGAATGGTTTATGTTGGAAGTGGACCTCAAAGATCATCCAATTCCAACACTTCTCCCTAGAACAGGTTGCTTTGATTTAACACTTGTTGAGTGGCAGGTAGCTTTGACTTTCTTAGAATCATAGAATGGTTTAGATTGGAAGAGACCTCAAAGATCATCCAGTTCCAACCCCCCACCACAGGCAGGGACATCTCCCACTAGAACAAGTTGCTCAAGGCCTCATCCAGCCTGGTCTTGAACATCTCCAGGGAAGGAGAAGCCTCAACCTCCCTGGACAACCTGTGCTGGTGTCTCACCACTCTCACTGTGAAGAATTTCCTCCTAACATCCTGTTTAAATCTCCCCTCTGCCAGTTTAAGCCCATTACCCCTTGTCCTGTCATTACAAGACCTTGTAATGAACTGCTGTCTGCATAAGTTACCCTATCAAATTGAATCTGGCTAGGGACATTAAGGGGAACAAGAAGAATTTCTTCAGGTATATCAGTGAGGAAAGGGAGAATTTGAGACTCTTCCAGAAGGGAAACGGAGAACAGGTGACAAAGGATTTGGATAAGGCTGAGGTACTCAATGACTTCTTTGCCTCAGCCTTCAACAGCAAGGGCTCCAATGACAATGTCAAAGTCCTAAAGGGCAAAACCAAGGACTGGGAGAAGGAAGATCTGTCCACTATAATTGAAGATCATGTCCATGAGCACCTAAAGAACCTGAACGTGCACAAATCCATGGGGCCTGATGAGATTCACCCACGGGTCCTGAGGGAACTGGCAGATGAAGTTGCTAAACCACTGTCCCTCATATTTGAAAGGTCATGGCAGACTGGTGAATCATAGAATCATAGAATCATAGAATGGTCTAGGTTGGAAGAGACCTTAAAGATCATCCTGTCCCAAACCCCTGCCATAGGCAGGGACACCTCCCACTAGATCAGGACACTCAAGGCCTCATCCAACCTGGTCTTTAACACCTCCAGGGAGGGAGCAGCCACAACCTCCCTGGGCAATTTGTGCCAGTGTCTCACCACCCTCACTGCAAAGAACTTCCTCCTAACATCCTGTTTAAATCTCCCCTCTTCTTACCCCTTGTCCTGTCATTATAAGACCTTGTGAACAGTCCCTCCCCAGCCTTCCTGTAGGCCCCCTGCAGATACTGGAAGGTTGCTACAAGGTCTTCTCGAAGCCTTCTGTTCTCCAGTCTGCAGTCCCAACTCTCTCAGCCTGTCCTCATAGCAGAGCTGCTCCAGCCCTCTGATCATCTTCGTGGCCCTCCTCTGGACTCTCTCCAGCAGTTCCATGTCCTTCTTGTGCTGGGGGCTCCAGAACTGCACACAGTACTCCAGGTGGGGTCTTACAAGAGCAGAGTAAAGGGGCAGAATCCCCTCCCTTGCCCTGCTGGTAATGCCTCTCTTAATGAAGTTCTTGCTGAGTGGAAAAGGGCACACATAACACCCATCTCCAAGAAAGGAAAAGAGGATGACCATTCTAAGATTCTATGATTCTAAACCTAGGTGCATCACTTGAGTGCAACATTTCTAACACAAAACTCTCCCGATCTTTTTCTTCATTTCGCTACCCCTTCCACTTCCTCGGAAAGCATTTTGAATTCTTGCTTTTGCTGGGGAAGCTACTTCGAAATCCTGATACTCCCTGCACAGGGGAAAAAACCCAGTTGTGAAGCGACGCAGCCCAAAGCACCCAGAACTGAATACAATTTCTTTGGTGGGAAGGATGCAGCACGCTGGAAGAGTCATGACCCTGACGCTCACGCCAAGAGAAACCCTTCCAAACATCCTTGCTCTGCTGATTTCTTCTCTCTTTCTTTAATTTTTTTCTTTTTCTTTTTTCTTTTTTTTCTTTTTTTTTTGGCTTGCCACCACATCTGTGTCAATTCCACACCACCCTGCATACGTGTTCCTACAGCCCGACCCCACATCCCGTGGCTCAAACCTTTGGCTTCTTCCAGCGTGGTAAATCTATTTTCCTGCTACTTCCTACACACCTAGAAACTTGTTTGTGTTCAGTTAGTTCACAGCATTCAGAAAGTTTAAAAAAAAAAAAAACAATGTCCTTTCAGTCTCTGCTTTCTTTGCTGAGGTCTGCAGAGCACCTGTTATGCATCAGAGCAGCTTCTTGTGTCTCTGGCAGAGGTTTCCTGTTAGCAAACAGCTCTCTCCATAAACAAACACCCTGGTCTGGCATACAAACTGCCAGAAAACATGGTGGGTTGGGGTTTTTTTTGCCTCCTGTACACAATTTTAGTCCTGTATTCCACTGACCTTCACTGCCTGTCCTGTCCTACCTCTGTTTTGATACAATGGGGTTTTCATAGAATCATAGAATGGTTTAGGTTGGAAGAGACCTCAAAGATCATCCAGTTCCAACCCCCCCACCACAGGCAGGGACACCTCCCACTAGAACAGGTCGCTCAAGACCTCATCCAGCCTGGCCTTTAACACCTCCAGGGAGGGAGCACCCACAACCTCCCTGGGCAACCTGTGCCAGTGTCTCACCACCCTCACTGTGAAGAACTTCTTCCTAACATCCCATTTAAATCTCCCCTCTGCCAGTTTAAACCCATTCCCCCTCATCCTGTCATTACAAGACCTTGTGAATAGTCCCTCCCAGCCCTCCTGTAGGCCCCCCTCAGATACTGGTAGGCTGCTATAAGGTCTCCTCAAAGCCTTCTCTTCTCCAGGCTGAAAAGCCCCAACTCTTTCAGCCTGTCCTCATAGCAGAGGTGCTCCAGCCCTCTGATCATTTTCGTGGCCCTCCTCTGGACTCTCTCCAGCAGTTCCATGTCTTTCTTGTGTTGGGGGCTCCAGAACTGCACACAGTACTCCAGGTGGGGTCTGAGGAGAGCAGAGCAAAGGGGCAGAATTCCCTCCCTTGCCCTGCTGGCAACACTTCTCAATGCAGCCCAGCACACAGTTGCTGTCTGGACTGTGTGTGCACACTGCAGGCTCATGTTGAGCTTCTCATCACCCCAGACCCCCAGGTCCTTTTCCTCAGAGCTGCTCTCAGCCATTCCCCATGAGGCCTGGAGTTGTGCTTGGGATTGCACCCACCCAGGTGCAGGACCTTACACTTGGCCTTGTTGAATGTCATGAGGTTGGCCTGGGCTCACCTCTCCAGCCTGTCCAGGTCCCTCTGGATGGATCCCTGCCCTCCAGCAAGTCGACTGTGCCACGCAGTTTTCTCCGCATGTCTGGGGCTTGAGGGCTGCATTTTAGCATATTCATGAGCTCCATGTTGGTTACGGCCAAACCTCAGCTGCCTCAGATCTCAAATACCTGTAGCATTCTGCCACTATAAAGAGACTTATGTCCCCCAAGGTCAGCTAACAACACTGAGCATCTCCTCAATTAGCCCAGACCTTGGCAGAGTGACATATTTCTTGGTTTCGGTTCAAGCAGCTGAAGTTCACAGGAATGGCAGCACCTAAGTTTACCTCTAGTAAAGAAATTGGAGTACTGTGTGCAGTTCTGGAGCCCCCAACACAAGAAGGACATGGAACTGTTGGAGGGAGTCCAGAGGAGGGCTACAAAGATGCTGAGAGGGCTGGAGCAGCTCTGCTATGAGGACAGGCTGAGAGAGTTGGGGCTCTGCAGCCTGGAGAAGAGAAGCCTTCCAGGAGACCTTATAGCAGCCTACCAGTATCTGAAGGGGGCCTACAGGAGGGCTGGGGAGGGACTATTCACAAGGTCTTGTAATGACAGGATGAAAAGTAATGGGTTTAAAGTGGAAGACAGGAGATTTAAACAGGATGTTAGGAAAAAGTTCTTTGCATTGAGGGTGGTCAGACATTGGCACAGATTGCCCAGGGAGGTTGTGGCTGCTCCCTCCCTGGAGGGGTTCAAGACCAGGCTGGATGAGGCCTTGAGTGACCTGTTCTAGTGGGAGCTGTCCCTGCCTGTGGTGGTGGGTTGGAACTAGATGATATTTGAGGTCCCTTCCAACCTAAACCATTCTATGATTCTAACTACCTAAAGGGAAGTTGTAGCCAGGTGGGAGTTGGTCTCTTCTCCCAGGCAACCAGCAACAGAAGGAGGGGACACAGTCTCAAGTTGTGTCAGGGGAGGTGATCTTTGAGGTCACTTCCAACCTAAACCATTCTACAATTCTATGATTACATATTTTATACCTCCTCATCCATGCACAAATGCTCCCTGCCTTCCCTTCCCTTCTTCCTCTCAAATACATGTGTACATGCATCTACAGTCAGATCAGTACAGTTTCGTCTTCCAACTGTTCAACAGAAGCCATTGACTCCAGGGAAACTCCTCCAGTAATGCAAGAGCCTACTCCTGTGGTGCTTTGATTATTCTGCCTCAGCCAACCACAGTGAGATTTTCATACCCTCTCCCCAATCCACATTGGCATGTTTATTGTTCATGATGGGAAAGATAAATGGCCAGGACACACAGGGTTCTTCTTGGGGCTTGTCCAAGAATAAAAATACAAATCCTCACCCAAATTACAATTAAATGAACAACAGCACTCTCTGGCTGTATTTCCAGGGCACAGCATGTACCACGGATGTGCTGCATCAGTGGCTGAGGTTCAGGTCCCTCCATAACAGGCTCAGCCCTCACAGGCAGCCTGTGTGGAGCCCATGGCAGGGGGTTGGAACTGGATGATCTTTAAGGTCCCTTCCAACCTAGGCCATTCTATGACTCTAAAGCAGTGGCATCTTGTGCAGAAGCCACTTTCTGCTTTGTGCCTGAGCTGCTCTGCTTGGAAATCCACTCCTGCCACTCCTAACCAAGAACAGCATCAGCCAAGAGGAGGCAGGCTGGATGCTGGGGACATTTGCTCTTGGATGTGAGCTTGAAGACAGATATGATGGACGTAAGCTGCAGCACAGGAGGTTCCACCTCAACATTAGGGGGAACTTCTTGACTGTAAGGGTCCCAGAGCATTGGAACAGGCTCCCAGAGAGGCTGTGGAGTCTCCTTCTCTGGAGGCTTTCAAGGCCTGTCTGGATGTGTTCCCCTGTGACCTAAGCTAGATTGTCTGGTCCTGCTCTGGCAGGGGTGTTGGACTTGATGAGCTCTATGAGTCCCTTCCAACCCCTGACATCCTGTGATCCCATGATGTGTCCCATGTGGTGATCCCAAACAGAAGCAACAGTCAGCACAGCTGACTTTGAGAATTCAAAGGTGGTTCCTTGGGTTTGATATTCCTACTTGAAGGGTTGCAGCCTGTCTAAAGCATCTGTCTCCTGAAGGCAGACTGTCAGGCAAAGGATCCTGTATTTCTGTCCTCTCAGCAGCTACCCAAGGAGGATCCATCCCTGTCTGCACAAGACCTCACCATACAAGGCAGCAGCCTGTTCCACCCATCACTCTCAGCCAGCAGGGAAGCCTGGAGTCACTGTGAGGCTTGTGTCAATAAGCACTGGCAGAATGTCCCCTCTGTTTCCCTTTAGCACAATAAACTATGCCTCCCCCCTTCCCTCAGCTCTTTCCTCCTCATCCAGACACACACACACCCCACAGGGATGGACCCCTGCTCCCTCTCATCACCTCCACTCCCTCCCCCACTTTCCTGTCTCCACTCCTGAGGAAGTGTCTCATATACAAGGGCAGTGTACGAGTAGCTTTGACTAATTTTGCATGGGCAACATGCAAGGGTGGTAAGAAATTCCAGAAGCATCCTGGTGAGGACCACTGAAGGACCTCTGTGACTGCTGAAATGTCAGATGTGAGCTCTGCGTGCTGACCTGCTTACAGATCTAGACACGGGGACGTGTCAGTACATTAACCCACACTAAGGAAAATGAGACTGAAAAACAGGATAAAAATTAAACATCTTAGTCTTAGAGTACTGGAAAGAAGTCCAGGTTTCAGAGCAGGATGTGGAAAAGACAGCAGAGCCCCAAACTCCATTTTTGCCACAGCTTTTACACCTAGCAGCTTCTTTATGTAAGTCAAATCCTGCCCTACAGGATGCATAGATCAAGAACCTCACAGCCTGCCTCTGTCAGATGGGAGCTCTACGTCCAGACCTGCTTACAGATCAAGAAACAGGGACGTGGCAATACATTAATCCACACCAAGGAAAAGGTGATTTAAAAAAGGATAAAAATTAAACATCTTAGTCTTGGAGTACTAGACAGAAGTCCAAGTTTCAGAGCAGGATGTGGAAAAGACAGCAGAGCCTCAAACTATGTTTTTGCCACAGCTTTTACACCTAGCAGATTCTTCATGTAAGTCAAATCCTGCCCTACAGGATGCATAGATCAAGTACCTCACAGCCTGCCTGTGTCAGATGTGAGCTCTACGTCCAGACCTGCTTACAGATCAAGAAACAGGGACATGGCAATACATTAACCCACACCAAGGAAAAAGTGATTTAAAAAAGGATAAAAATTAAACACCTTATTCTTGGAGTACTAGACAAAAGTCCAAGTTTCAGATTCAAAAACTAGGATAAAATTTAAACATCTTAGTCTTGGAGTACTAGACAGAAGTTCACGTTTCAGAGCAAGATGTGGAAAAGACAGCAGAGCCTCAAACTATGGTTTTGTCACAGCTTTTATACCTAGCAGCTTCTTTAGGTAAGTCAAATCCTGCCCTACAGGCTGCACAGATCAAGTATCTCACAGCCTGACTGTCAGATGTGAGCTCTGCCTGCAGACATGCTTACAGATCAAAAAAAGGGATGTGGCAATACATTAACCCACACCAAGGAAAACGTGATTTAAAAAAGGATAAAAATTAAACATCTTAGTCTTGGAGTACTAGACAAAACTCCAAGTTTCAGATTCAAAAACTAGGATAAAATTTAAACATTTTAGTCGTGGAGTACTAGACAGAAGTCCAGGTTTCAGAGCAGGATGTGGAAAAGACAGCAGAGCCCCAAACTCCGTTTTTGCCACAGCTTTTACACCTAGCAGCTTCTTTATGTAAGTCAAATCCTGCCCTACAGGATGCATAGATCAAGAACCTCACAGCCTGCCTCTGTCAGATGGGAGCTCTACGTCCAGACCTGCTTACAGATCAAGAAACAGGGACGTGGCAATACATTAATCCACACCAAGGAAAAGGTGATTTAAAAAAGGATAAAAATTAAACACCTTACTCTTGGAGTACTAGACAGAAGTCCAAGTTTCCGATTCAAAAAATAGGATAAAATTTAAACATCTTCGTCTTGGAGTACTAGACAGAAGTCCAGGTTTCAGAGCAGGATGTGGAAAAGACAGCAGAGCCCCAAACTCCGTTTTTACAACAGCTTTTACACCTAGCAGCTTCTTTATGTAAGTCAAATCCTCCCCTACAGGCTGCACAGATCAAGAACCTCACAGCCTGCCTATGTCAGATGTGAGCTCTGCATACAGACCTGCTTACAGATCAAGAAACAGAGATGTGGCAATACATTAACCCACACCAAGGAAATTGTGATTTAAAAAAGGATAAAAATTAAACATCTTAGTCTTGGAGTACTAGACAAAACTCCAAGTTTCAGATTCAAAAACTAGGATAAAATTTAAACATCTTCGTCTTGGAGTACTAGACAGAAGTCCAGATTTCAGAGCAGGATGTGAAAAAGACAGCAGAGCCTCAAACTCTGTTTTTGCCACAGCTTTTACACCTAGCAGATTCTTCATGTAAGTCAAATCATGCCCTACAGGATGCATAGACCAAGAACCTCACAGCCTGTCTCTGTCAGATGGGAGCTCTGCATACATACCTGCTACAGATCAAGAAACAGGGATGTGGCAATACATTAACCCATACCAAGGAAAATGTGATTTTAAAAAGGATAAAAATTAAATATCTTACTCTTGGAGTACTAGACAGAAGTCCAAGCTTCAGATTCAAAAAATGGGGTAAAATTTAAACATCTTAGTCTTGGAGTACTAGACAGAAGTCCAGGTTTCAGAGCAGGATGTGAAAAAGACAGCAGAGCCTCAAACTATGTTTTTTACAACAGCTTTTACACCTAGCAGCTTCTTTATGTAAGTCAAATCCTCCCCTACAGGCTGCACAGATCAAGAACCTCACAGCCTGCCTCTGTCAGATGGGAGCTCTGCATACAGACCTGCTACAGATCAAGAAACAGGCATGTGGCAATACATTAACCCACACCAAGGAAAACGTCATTTAAAAAAGGATAAAAATTAAACATCTTAGTCTTGGAGTACTAGACAGAAGTCCAAGTTTGGGATTCAA
The DNA here is from genome assembly GCA_013396835.1 of Psilopogon haemacephalus. Lineage (NCBI taxonomy): Eukaryota > Metazoa > Chordata > Aves > Piciformes > Megalaimidae > Psilopogon > Psilopogon haemacephalus. Next base: position 20,483 of record VWZI01000945.1, on the reverse strand, counting down.
AAAATAGGATAAAATTTAACATCTTAGTCTTGGAATACTAGACACGAGTCCAGGTACTGACCTGCTACAGATCAAGAAACAGGCATGTGGCAAGACATTAACCCACACCAAGGAAAATGTGATTTTAAAAAGGATAAAAATTAAACATCTTAGTCTTGGAGTACTAGACAGAAGATGTCTGTACTAGAAGTACTGTCTTGGAGTACTGGAAAGAAGTTCAAGTCTCAGAGTAGGATGTGAAAAAGAGAGCAGAGTCTACAGACCTGATAAATGATAGAGGGAATTTACAAAGGGTAAACTGGCCTTAAGGCTCCTAAGAGAGTATTGGGAGAGGGGAAGCTTTCTTAAGCCCTAAACTGAATCAGGTGTATAAAAGGGCCAACAGGACCCTATAGAAGCAGTGCCAGAAAACTAGGGCAGGAACCAAGACTCTCTTCTTCTGAGCTATAAAGTTCTCCTGATGTTTTCAGGGACATGGAGGAAGAAGTTATGAGAAGAGACTATCTGTGGATAGCCTCTTTGGTTCCTTCCTTGTCCTACATTTAATCCTATGTGACTTGAAAGGAAGAAACAAAGCTCCCATCCTCCTGGGCTTTATCAAAGGATCACAGGCTCACAGGATGTCAGGGGGTGGAAGGGACCCAAAGAGATCCTGCCACAGCAGGACCAGACAATCTAGCTCAGGTCACACAGGAACACATCCAGACAGGCCTTGAAAGTATCTGGAGAAGGAGACTCCACAACCTCTCTGGGCAGCCTGTGCCAGTACTCTGGGACCCTTCCAGTCAAGAAGTTGCCCCTTGTATTGAGCTGAAACCTCCTGTGCTGCAGCTTCCATCCATTGCTCCTTGTCCTATTACAGGGAGCAAGTGAGCAGAGCCTGTCCCCCTTCTCCTGACTCCCAGCCCTTAGATATTTATAAACATTTAGTAAATCCCCTCTTGGTCTTCTCTTCTCTAGACTAAGCAGCCCCAGTCCCTCAGCCTCTCCTCATCAGGCAGTGCTGCAGTCCCCTCATCATCCTCGTAGCCCTCTGCTGGACCCTCTCCAGCAGATCCCTGTCCCTCTTAAACTGGGGAGCCCAAAACTGAAGGCAGTATTTGAATACAGGGCAGAGTTTAGGGAGAGGAGACCCTCCCTTGATCTGCTGGACACACTCTTCTTAATACACCCCAGGATCCCATTGGCCTTCTTGGCCACAAAAGCACACTGCTGTCCCATGGTTAACTTGTCCTCCACCAGCACCCCCAGGTCCTTATCCACAGGGCTGCTCTCCAGCAGAGCCTTTTTTGAATGAAAGGTGGGGGGGGGGGAACAATTGCAGATGAGCCCGCNCCACAAAAGCACACTGCTGTCCCATGGTTAACTTGTCCTCCACCAGCACCCCCAGGTCCTTATCCACAGGGCTGCTCTCCAGCAGAGCCTTTTTTGAATGAAAGGTGGGGGGGGGGGAACCATTGCAGATGAACCCTGCCAAGTTTTCTGCTTGCCTTGACCTCAAATCAAATGGAACTGAACTGCAAATAAGCAGCTTGTCATAATAGGCAACAAACAGTGAAGTTCAGGGCTTTCCCTGCAGAAATGTCATGGTTTCTACACTTTCCCTACTCTTTGAGGACAAGGCTGCCTCTTACTCTTTCCCTTCCAGCATTCTTCATGTGTTTTATTCAGAAAGGAAAAAAGAAAAAAATAAAATTAAAAAAAAAAAAAGGATGAGAAAGGGACTTGGTCCTTGGACTTCAGTTTCTTTACACAAACCTCAGAAGATTTTTATTATTTCCCCCCCCACAATGTGCTCAGTAGGTAACTTTCTTCTTTGCCTAAATCAAAGGCAACTTACAGTAGGATGTTATCCCCCTAGGCTAAAGAGCTGAGGCTATCAGCAGTAAAGTAGTCAATAGGAGATGTCTTACTTTTTTTTTTTTTTAGTTTATAAGTCAGGTTGGAAGAGACCTCCAAGCTCATCAAGTCCAACCTATCACCCACCCCTATCCAACAGCACTAAGTGCTCCATCCAGTCTTGAACATGGCAGGGAGGTTGGAACTAGATGATCCTTGTGGTCCCTTCCAACACTGACTGATTCTATGATTCTATGACCTCCAGGGATGATGCCTGCTGATGTGACCACATCCCAGTAAAGAGGCAGACTACAGCACCCCTGGCTTGCCTGGCAAACCTTCTCTGCCTGATCCTGTGCCAGCACACTACCAAGGTATTATGTGACTTGCCTCAGCCTGGTTTTGTCAGTGCTGCTAGATCCATCAGCACAGAATTAACCAGGTTGGAAAAGACCTCTAAGGATCACTGAGTTCAACCTATCACCTAACCCTTCTGATTAACTAAATTGTGGCACCAAGTGCCTCATCCAGCATCCTCTTAAACACCTCCAGGGATGGTGACTCCACCACCTCCAATAGACCTTCATATATTGTATAAAGCTTAGTACCTTTCATACAGCAGGTTGTTACCTGGATAAAATCATTCTGTAGCTGACCTCAAGTGTCAGACAGCTTGAGATCAGACAGAGGAGGGCCACAAAAATTATCAGAGGGCTGGAGCACCTCTGCTAAGAGGACAGGCTGGGAGAGTTGAGGCTTTTCAGCCTGGAGAAGAGAAGGCTTTGAGGAAACTTTATAGTAGCCTTCCAGTATCTGAAGGGGGCCTACAGAAGGGCTGGGGAGGGACTATTTACAAGGTCTTGTAATGACAGGATGAAAAGTAATGGCTTTAAACTGGCAGAGAGGAGATCTAAACGAGATGTTAGGAGGAAGTTCTTTACAGCGAGGGTGGTGAGACATTGGAACGGATTGCCCAGGGAGGTTGTGGCTGCTCCCTCCCTGGAGGTGTTCAAGGCCAGGCTGGATGAGGTCTTGAGTGACCTGTTCTAGTGGGAGGTGTCCCTGCCTACGGCACAGTGGGGTTGGAACTGGATGATCTTTGAGGTCCCTTCCAACCTAAACCGTTCTATGATTCTATGATTTTTGAACTGAGGCTTGCACCTTCTCGCTTGGGCTCTTCCATAAAGGATTTTTTTAGTGAGTTAGTGAAGGTTGTAATGAAAATAGACTTTAAAGAGACAGAAAGAAAAAAAAAAATATGAAGCTTCTTCCAAATTTCATCTGAGGAATAATTTAGTCCTCTAAAGCCAAAGGAGATGCAATGTAAAACATGAAATACCAAACATGGAAGCAAATGCTGCTGGACAGTGGATATCTAACACTAACAAACTAACTCTAACAAACTCAAAAGAGCATTTTGCCAGCAAATGTAAAAGAAAGATGACAAATACCTATTGCAATCTGAATATATATATATATATAGATAGATAGATAGATATAGATATAGATATATAGATATATATATATATCTAAAGCTTTGAAATGAAACTAGTTGGGCCATCCAAACAGTTGGGCTACCCAAGACTTTGCACTTGCTTTCTGAAGTGCAATCTGATTCCCCCTGGATGTTTTATAACCCTCTGCAGCACGAAATAAAAGGAGATATTTTGATTTGTTGCAGTGTCTGCAAGTAAAGTCTCAAGTAACAGCTCTGACCACTTACACTGCATTTTTTATTTATTTTTTAAAATAAAATCTGTGGATCACAAAGCATTTTAATGTTCCTAACTAACACCACATGCATCAACACAGAACAGCACAGCTCGGCTCTGATGTAGGCAGTATTATTCCCATCAGACAGGTAAGCAAACAAAATCACAAAGAATTAAGTGTTAGGGTCCAAAAGGAAGTCTGTGGCTCAGCTGGGAGCAGAACTCCCCCCCTGATAAAAATACTCTTCCTCAACTGCTATGTAATCCTTCCCTGGGACAACAGAATGCAATTGGGATGTTTCTCCCTATGCCAAACATGAGAGGGTTCATTGCTTTCTCTTCTCCCACGTCCCCAGGTTGCCAACACTGAGCCTCTTCCTTCAACAGGCACATAGGTAAAGACTGATAAGGTGAAACCAGCAACTGGCCTAAGCTTATGTGGTCTATTCATGGCAGAAATCAGCTAATCTTCCTTCAGAAGAGTATTTCACCCATTGGCTTGCACAGCACTGACTGCCCCACAACAGATGGACACATCTCTCCATGTCTTTAGAGGTAATTTAGATGTGGTGCTCAAGGATATGGTTTAGAGGTGAACTTCGTAGAGTGGGGTCAATGGGTAGAGTTCATGGGTCATGGGTTTAGGTAGGAAGGGACCTCAAAGATCAGCCAGTTCCAACCCCCCTGTGCCATAGGCAGGGACACCTCCCACTAGAACAGGTTGATCAAGGCCTCATCCAACCTGGCCTTGAACACCTCCAGGGAGGGAGCAGACACAACCTCCTTGGGCAACCCCTTCCAGTGTCTCTGTGAAGAACTTCCTCCTAACATCCAGTCTAAATCTCTCCTCTGCCTGTTTAAACCCATTACTCCTCGTCCTGTCATTACAAGAACCTTGTGAACAGTCCCTCCCCAGCCCTCCTGTAGTCCCCCTTCAGATACTAGAAAGGCTGCTATAAGGTCTCCTTGAAGCCTTCTCTTCTCCAGGCTGAAAAGTCTCAACTCTCTCAGCCTGTCCTCATAGCAGAGGTGCTCCAGCCCTCTGATCATGTTTGTGGGTTTCTCTTCTCCACCACTCCAACCTCCAAGCCAACTTGACCCAAGGTATGAAAAACTTCACACCAAATTCCCTTGAAGTTTCAAATACTGTGAAAGAAGGAGGTCCAGACTTGCTTAACTGGCCAGAGAACATCTTCTGAGTATAAAGCTAATTACTTTCTTCCTCTGAACTCTTCCCAGCCAGAGACAGTGCATCCTTGACAGTATCAAGAAGGGGATACTAAGAGGCCACCATGGTCAGTGTGACAGGAAACTCAAGGATTGAGGCTTTTAGCCCTCTGCTAAAGCCATGCCTGCCCCCAGCTGTGCAAGCATCACTCAAGCTGAGCCAAGCCATCACTGGCAGATACAGGGTACTGGCTTTATAGGGATAAGTGATCTGATCCCTTACCACAAACCTTTATGTTCTTTGGCAAATCTCGAGGAATTACTTCCTTTTTTTTTTAAAAAAAAAAGGAAATAAATAAACTAACTGCAATAAATGCAGGCATTAAAAAAACAAACCCCCACTAAATTGTACTTAAGAGCAATTCTCAGCTACAGAGCTCATTCATCCCTCAGATTACTGAGAGATTTAAGAAAGTGAAACAGTTGTTATCACTTGGTCTGTGGGATTTTGTTGGCTTTTGCAGGCTGATCGCTGCATTTAAGGTAGAGCTGCTGTGTCAGGCTCCCTGTGGGTTGAGAACAAAATATTCCAATTATTGACATCCCAAATATATCTTTTTTTCCTTTTTTTTTTTGGAGGGGTTGGATAGGATATCTCAACTAGCTTCAAAGAGGAAAGAGGCATGGTACCAAGAAGGGTTTAGAAAAACCTGGCAGGTGTTGCACTGCTGAGGCACTTGGATGGATGTGATTTGAAGATGGAATGGAGTGGGATGGGATGGGATGGGATGGGATGGGATGGGATGGGATGAGATGGAATGGAATGGGATGAGATGGAATGGAATGGAATGGGATGGAATGGAATGGAATGGAATGGGATGGAATGGGATGGAATGGGATGGGATGGGATGGGATGGAATGGGATGGAATGGGATGGAATGGGATGGAATGGGATGGAATAGAACAGATAATACATAAAATATGTGTGTAAATATATATTACATATAAGCTCCTCCTGAGACAAAGGAAGACTATCTGTGATTATCTGTAAGGTGACTCAAAATGCGCCTGTATCCAAGAAACTGAGAAGCCTTCAGTGAGCTTGATAAATATATGGGGAATGTGAACTGCCTGGACCTGAATTGAGAATCACAGAATCAAAGAATCAGAGAAATATCCATGTTGGAAAAGCCCCTCAGGATTACCAAGTCCAAGTCACCAAGTCTTAGACAAAGACAGTGATGAACCACTGTTGAAAGGGTGAAGTCCAAAGCCAGCATGTCATCTAGCAGACCCACAATACCTCCAGCCAAGACAATATTAGATAATACATATAATATGTATTTACACACACACATACATATTTTATGTAAGTTCCTCCTTATTTCAATGTTGGGGTCTCTGAAAAAAATCATGAGGTTCAGTCACCAAAGTCAAACTTGCTTAATGAAGCTCAATTCCATTTTGAACTAAATCTTGGATCAGCAGAAAGTCATTTTTCTAAGGTTTTAAAAAACACTTTTTGTTCTTGTTTCTCTTCCCTCATCATGGACTGGAACAGGTTGCCCAGGGAGGTTGTGGCTCCTCCCTCCCTGAAGGTGTTCAAGGCCAGGCTGGATGAGGTCTTCAGCGACTTGTTCTAGTGGGAGGTGTCCCTGCCTATGGCACAGGGGGGTTGGAACTGGATGATCTTTGAGGTCTCTTCCAACCTAAACCATTCTATGATTCTATGATTGTCCTCACTCCTTTTTTTTTTCCTGGAGAAGTTTTTAACTTAAGCCATTCTCATTTGGAGAGGCTGCTGCTGGGCTCTTCTCACAAGTATTTGGAGACTGAACAAGAGGGAATAGCCTCAAGCTGAGGCTGGGGAAGTTTAGATTGGATATTCAGTTAATGTTTTTCACAGAGAGAGTGGTCAGGGACTGGAATGAGCTGCCCAGGGAAGGTGGTAGAGTCACCCACCCTGGATGTGTTTAAGGGTCGTTTGGATGTGGTGCTTAGGATGTCTGTGCTGGTTTGAACTAATTGGAGAATTTGAGTGAGAAATTAGACTATTGGCTGAGAGAGGAAAACACAAAATGTCACTTCACCCAGAGCTTTACTGAGAAAGAAAAAAAATTTTTTAGGTATTGTAACCAAAATATAGAAAGAGCAGATGGTTTCAGACCTCACTGGGCTGTGGCTGCTTTTCTTTGCATGGTTCCTTTGTCTCTCTGCCTTGGTAGCTAATTCTCAGTAATACTACTAATTTCTTCCCTACTGCTAACCCCCCTGGCCGATCTACCTCAGCTTCTCTGCAGCATCAACAGGTGGTGAGATAAGATTGGGGAAGGGGGGAGAGGTGGTAGGGGTGGTTGATTACCCCTCTTGGGGATTTTGGTCTTGGGGCGGGGGGGTGCTTCTGCATTACCTTTTCATTGTATATATCTGTAAATATCTGCTATACCTTGTGAATATCTGCTTGTATATTGTGCATTGCTGTAAATAATAAAGCTTCATTTATCAACTTCCAGTGTTCTGAGAACTAGCTGGGGTTTATTTCAAAAGGTGGGGGGGCAGGTAACTGCTTAAACCACCACAATGTGGTTTAAGGTGAATCTTGTAGAGTAGGGTTCTAGGTTGGACTTTTCCAACCTCGATGTTCCTGTGATTCTTTGATTCTGTGATCCAGGTCCAGGCTGTTCACATTCATAGAATGGTTTAGGTTGGAAGAGACCTCAAAGATCAGCCAGTGCCAACCCCCCTGTGCCATAGGCAGGGACACCTCCCACTAGATCAGGTCGCTCAAGACCTCATCCAACCTGGCCTTGAACACCTCCAGGGAGAGAGCAGCCACAACCTCCCCGGGCAACCTGTTCCAGTGTCATTCCCCATACATTTATTGAGCTCACTGAAGGCTTCACAGTTTCTGGACGCAGATGATTTTGAGTCACCTTACAGATAATCAGCAGATCTTCTCAGTGTAACTCATGGGGGTTTTGTACACTCACCACCTCTCTGGAAGTGCTAATTTCCAAATTGGAGTAGTATTCCTAATGCTTAGAGAAAATTATCCCTGATGACAAAACAGCTTTTAACGTTGTCCTGTTTTTTGAAGCATCTCTCCAACAACTGGCTTGCCTAACAGGCTCCTTCAAACAATTGTTCTTGCTCAGCGCTTAAAAGCTGGCAGTGACCTCTCTTCCTAATGTGGAAACACTAAGCACCAGAAATACTTCACAAATACTAATCCTAAACTCATTCTGGTAATACCCAGAATCTCTTGAAATATATCCCAGTATATGAAGCCAAGCCAAATATTGGGTTCCTCCCCCCACCACACACCCCCACCCCAGACTGGACATGGCTTTTAAATCGTACAGAACAAAAGCCCTCTAATTTATATTTGTGTTTAAAAGTCTAAGAGCAACAATAAATTAGGCAAATAAACCTGCTGCCCAGGATCAAATAAGCTTTGAGAGTGCCTAACTGGGAACATGACCAGCAGTTAATCTTCTAATGAGCAGTAGAAATCAGGCCACTGAAATGCTTCCCCACCCCCGCTTAGAAGAGGCTTTCTTTAATTTCTTTTCTTCTGCATTTTTACCTAGCCAAATCCTGGGACCAGTCTTGTTCAACATCTTTGTGGGCAACATGGACAAAGGCATTGAGTGAAGCCTCAGCAAGTTTGCTGATGACCCCAAGCTGTGTGGTGCAGCAGACAGGCTGGAGGGCAGGGATGGCATCCAGAGGGAACTGGACAGGCTGCAGAGGTGGGCACAAGCCAACCTCAGGAGGTTCAGCAAGGCCAAGTGCAAGGTCCTGCATCTGGGTTGAGGCAACTCCAAGAACAAATGCAGGCTGGGCAGTGAGTGGCTGGAGAGCAGCCCTGAGGAGAGGGACTTGGGGGTGCTGGCAGACGAGAAACTCAACATGAGCCAGCAGTGTGCACTTGCAGCCCAGAAAGCCAAGCAGAGCCTGGGCTGCATCAGGAGAACTGTGGCCAGCAGGGCGAGGGAGGTGGTTCTCCTCCTCTACTCCACCCTGGTGAGACCCCATCTGGAGTACTGCATCCAGTTTTGGAGCCCCTGGGACAAGAGGGATGTGGACATGCTGGAGTGTGTCCAGAGAAGGGCCACGAGGATGCTCAGAGGGCTGCAGCACCTCTGCTATGAGGACAGACTGAAAGAGTTGGGGCTGTGCAGGCTGGAGAAGATGAGGCTCCCAGGTGACCTTCTTGTGGCCTTCCAGTATCTGAAGGGGGCCTACAGAAAAGCTCAGGAGTGACTTTTGAGGCTCTCAGGTAGTGCCAGGACTAGGGGGAATGGAGCAAAGCTGGAGGTGGGGAGATTCAGATTGGATGTGAGGAGGAAATTGTTCACCATGAGAGTGGTGAGAGCCTGGAATGAGTAGTCCAGGGGTGTGGTTCTAAATCACTTATAGAGCCTCATTTTCTCATGGTGTGAGGTCAGACCAACTCTGCTCCTCACACTGAGTTACCTCTGTGGAAGAGACATGATCCCAACTCGCAGCATGCCTTCAGCAGAAGGCTTTGGATGAACCATCTGCCCTCTTGCAGACACCCAGCAGAGCAAAGAAGCCCAGCTGTGCTCGCACACAGGAGGATGGAAACAAAGAATGAGAGAAACAGCTTCTTTTGTAGATATGCTGAGGGGTTTTTTTTCCCTCTAGTTTTCCTCAGCACGGGTGTTTTTTGCCTGTGTACATTTGCAACCAAGCTGTAGCTCCTAGTAACTGACTTCTGAATTTCCTGTCATCCAAAGCTGAAACCTGGCACAGCCTGACATACCTTAGGGATGTGAAATGCAGACCCTTGAAAGAACCTGTGTGTTTGAAGCAATCCAGCTACCTCACAGGCTATTTCTTAAATATATGATGTGCAAAACTTGAGCCAAGATCACACTTTGACTCAGGTAGCTGTGATAACCTAACTCTTCAAAGTAGAATCTACCAGAATAGATGCAGTAGAATCTGCCTGAATAGATGCAATAGAATCAGTCAGGGTTGGAAGGGACCACAAAGATCATCTAGTTCCAACCCTCCTGCCAGGGGCAGGGACACCTCACACTACATCAGGCTGCTCACAGCCTCATCCAGCCTGGCTGCAAACACCTCCAGGGATGTGGCCCCAACCACCTCCCTGGGCAACCCATTCCAGGCTCTCACCACTCTCATGCTGAACAATTTCCTCCTCACATCCAGTCTCAGTCTCCCCACCTCCAGCTTTGCTTCATTCCCCATAGTCTTAGCACTACCTGACAGCCTAAAAAGTCCCTCCCCAGCTTTTTGTAGGCCCCTTTCAGATACTGGAAGGCCACAAGAAGGTCACCTGGGAGACTCCTTTTCTCCAGCCTGCACAGCCCCAACTCTTTCAGTCTGTCCTCATAGCAGAGGTGCTGCAGCCCTCTGAGCATCCTCGTGGCCCTTCTCTGGACTCCTTCCAGCACATCCACATCCCTCTTGTACTAGGTCCTCCAGAACTGGATGCAGTACTCCAGGTGGGGTCTCACCAGGGCAGAGTAGAGGAGGAGGATCCCTTCCCTCACCCTGCTGCCCACACTTCTCTTGCTGCAGGCCAAGCTCTGGTTGGCTCTTTGGTCTGCAAGAGCACACTGACAACTCATGTTGAGCTTTTCATCCACCAGCACCCCCAAGTACCTCTCCTCAGAGTTGCTCTCCAGCCAGTCACTGCCCAGCCTATGTGGGTACTGCCTGTGTCTTGGAATCCAGTTACTCTGTAGACTTATAAAACTGCCATCTAGGAACAACCCTGCCCTTACAGAGAGCTCTTAGTCTAGCTAAACACTAGGGCAAAGTGATAAGTACTAGGAAATGCTGAGAGAACCAAGCGTAGTCCCAGAGAGGTTTGAGCTTCAGGAAAGGGATTTCAGTACAGAGCATGTGGAGAACTTGGTTTAGCCTGAGGACCTACACACAGGACCTTCCACCAAAGAAATTCCTTTCTGAAGCACCTGTGCCTTGTAATTAGCCAGCCTTACTAATTTTGCAGCAGCCCTGGCCAAGCTTGGGCAGCACTTGGGCAAAATGGGCAGCTCCCTCTGGGTCTGAGTGATGGCATTTAAACCTGTGGTAGGGGAAAAATGGGCAGCATCCTCTGGGTCTGAGTGATGGCATTTAAACCTGTGGTAAGGGAAAAATGGGCAGCATCCTCTGGGTCTAAGTGATGGCATTTAAACCTGTGATAGGGGGAAAATGGGCAGCATCCTCTGGGTCTAAGTGATGGCATCTAAACCTGTGGTAAGGGAAAAATGGGCAGCATCCTCTGGGTCTAAGTGATGGCATTTAAACCTGTGATAAGGGGAAAATGGGCAGCATCCCCTGGGTCTAAGTGATGGCATTAAAACATGTGATAAGGGAAAAATGGGCAGCAACTTCTGGGTCTAAGTGATAGCATTTAAACCTGTGGTAAGGGAAAAATGGGTAGCATCCCCTGGGTCTAAGTGATGGCATTTAAACTAGTGGTAGGGGGAAATGGGCATCATCCTCTGGGTCTAAGTGATGGCATCTAAACCTGTGGTAGGGGGGAAAATGGGCAGCATCCTCTGGGTCTAAGTGATGGCATCTAAACCTGTGATAAGGGGAAAATGGGCAGCATCCTCTGGGTCTAAGTGATGGCATTTAAACCTTTGGTAAGGGGGAAATGGGCAGCATCCTCTGGGTCTGAGTGATGGCATCTAAAGCTGTGATAAGGGGAAAATGGGCAGCATCCTCTGGGTCTAAGTGATGGCATCTAAACCTGTGGTAGGGGGGAAATGGGCAGCAACTTCTGGGTCTAAGTGACGGCATTTAAACCTTTGGTAAGGGGAAAATGGGCAGCATCCTCTGGGTCTAAGTGATGGCATCTAAACCTGTGATAAGGGGAAAATGGGCAGCATCCTCTGGGTCTAAGTGATGGCATCTAAACCTGTGATGGCAGGGGGGTTGGAAGTAGATGATCCTTGTGGTCCCTTCCAACCCTGACTGCTTCTATGTGCACACCTAGGATGGGGAAAACCAGCAGATGAAGTGCAGAGAAGCATCTGTTTGGTGCCAGAAGCAGCTTTGTTTCCCAAAGCTATCTTCAAATGCATGGTTAAAAGAAAAAAAAATAAAAGGAAAAGCCAACCTAGAGTTAAAGCAAGTAGGTTGTCTTGTGGAAAGACTTGGAGTTAACTGCATTTTCACTTTCAGATGCTGATCTGAGGTTACCCCAGAGGTTAAGAGGGTACCCAATAAAAAGAGACCTGAGAGCTGCAATATTCCCCAGCCTGTGTAAGGATACTTAGATAGTGGAAGCACTGTTCAAGCACGTGGAGAAAATATCTGTCGTTCACAGCTGGTCTTTCTGTCCCTCTTTAGGAATGGCTCACTAATCAGATTAGAGGTGTCCCCCACTGTGACTGGTTACCAATTAGGCACCACTAATAACAGGAGAAATCAAACATTTCCTGAGTGAGCTCCAAATGCCAAAGCTGTTCTCCTAAACATAGCTCAGGAGTCACAGAAATCAGATTTACTTTACTTTGTATATCTTGAAGAGGGCAGGAAAATTGGGCTGAAGCCCCCTGGAAACATTCCTTTGAACCAGCACTTGACCCATTAGACCCTGCTAGGGATATCTTAACTACTGGATGGGGGCACACCAGGGCAGATCACATACAAACTCATCTCTGTACTTGAAGTCTTGAAAGAAGGCAGATATTAACTTAATTCCCTTCTTGCTGACAGCAATGGTCAGCATCTGAAAGCTGCAGACTGGGGCTAAGTGTTCTTAGCTTTTATAAGCTCAGCAGCTTGCCCAAGGGGGTGGTTGAGGCCAAGATCTTTCCTGAGTGACATCAGTGACAGAAAGGAGTGGTAATATCTGGCTACCTTTTGCATGGCCACCAGATGCCTTTTTGATCCCTGGAGGTGTTTAAGGCCAGGCTGGATGAGGCTCTGGCCAGCCTAATCTAGGGTAGGGTGTCCCTGGGCATGGCAGGGGGGTTGGAACTAGATGATCCTTGTGGTCTCTTCCAACCCTGACTGATTCTATGATTCCTGGTTCAGGCTGAGCCCTATTCCTGGAGCTTATGCAGTACTTCCCACGGGGATTCTCTGGTCCAAAAGAGGACAGTGCCTGGTCAGAGACTTGAATCTCAAACCTCACACCTGTAGCTATAAAATTCTCATGGGCATGAAATTCCTCTGTGCCTTTGAAAGGGTTGCCCAGAGAGGTTGTGGCTGCTCCCTCCCTGGATGTGTTCAAGGCCAGGGTGGATGAGACCTTGAGTGACCTGATCTAGTGGGAGGTGTCCCTGCCTATGGCACAGGGGGGTTGGAACTGGCTGATCTTTGAGGTCTCTTCCAACCTAAACCATTCTATGATTCTATGATTCTTTGCTATGCAGCTGTCACTAAAACCTACTGGTTTGACCAAAGAGAATAAAGCTGCTCCATGTCTAGACATGGTCTGTTTTCCTCCTCTGCAGGCACACCCTGAGCCAAAATCCCAGGAGGGCATCTTGGGAGGGTGCAGAGGACATGAATTTGGGAGGGCAACATTCTAAAAAGAACCAGCATCTCAGCTATATACTGCTGGTGTCTTCTGTAGAATATGAGAGCTTCTTGAAGATTTTTTATTCTTTGGCTGTGTCATGGAAGATTCATGTCCTGGCTTGCCCAGGCATCATCCCATGGTCCCTTCACTCTGCTGGGGGGAGGAAGCAGAGCACCGGGAGAAGACAAAAGGCTTGGAGACTCCCACTTTGAAGGTCCAAGACTTGTTCCTCTCAAATAAGTGCAAGCAAGCTCCTGACTTCACCTGATATGGTCAGGTTTAGCAAAGTGCCATTCTGATCGGTGAGTTTGTGTGGCCATGGCAGCCACTTACATTCAGGCAATCAATAAATGAGCTTCTGCCACAGCCTTTGCTGCTTGCACTTTTACTTTTGTTTTGCCTGCTCCTCCCTGCCACATTATGTTCTGCCTGCAACAACCTTCAAGATGGCTTTGAGGAGACCTTATAGCAGCATTCCAATATCTGAAGGGGGCCTACAGGAAGGCTGGGGAGGGACTATTCACAAGGTAGTGTAATGACAAGATGAGGAGTAAAGGGTTTAAACTGGCAGAGGGGAGATTTAAACAGGATGTTAGGAGGAAGTTCTTCACTGTGAGAGTAGCAAGACACTGGAATGGGTTGCCCAGGGAGGTTGTGACTGCTCCCTGCCTGGAGGTGTTCAAGGCCAGGCTGGATGAGGCCTTTTGTGACCCATTCTAGTGGGAGGTGTCCCTGCCTGTGGTGGGGGGTTGGAACTGGCTGATCTTTGAGGTCTCTTCCAACCTAAACCATTCTATGATTCTATACCAAGAGAATTCCCTTCAAGCTTTGGGTACTGTCTGATACTATTTTGTGAGTAAATATTTCAAAGCCTCTCTCTAAGAAATTCTGTAACCAGATTCTGTTGTGCCTTTCTGCCTTAGCAGCAGAAAGGAGCCTCTTGAGTCCTTTTTGCTGGGCAAGAGGTATATTTGAAACTAAGAACCTCTTTCCAGTTTTTAATGTTTGCCTTTGCTACTTATTTCTTAAACTGTTGTAGTTTTGCCTGTTGCCTCTGTGTGTGAGTATCCAAACCCTGCGTTTCAAACGCTGTAAATGAGTTTTCTGATGAGATTAAATGTTAATAAAGAGTTTTCATAGTTCATAGAATCATAGAATGGTTTAGGTTGGAAGAGACCTTAAAGATCATCCAGTTCCAACCCCCCGCCACAGGCAGGGACACCTCCCACTAGATCAGGTTGCTCAAGACCTCATCCACCCTGGCCTTGAACACATCCAGGGAGGGAGCAGACACAACCTCCCTGGGCAACCTGTTCCAGTGTTTCACCACCCTCACTGTGAAGAGTTTCTTCCTAACATTCCATTCAAGTCTCCCCTCTGCCAATTTGAACCCATTCCCCCTCATCCTGTCATTACAAGACCTTGTCAACAGCCCCTCCCCAGCCTTCCTGTAGGCCCCCTTCAGATACTGGTAGGCTGCTATAAGGTCTCCCCGAAGCCTTCTCTTCTCCAGGCTGCAGAGCCCCAACTCTCTCAGCCTGTCCTCATAGCAGAGCTGCTGCAGCCCTCTGATCATCTTTGTGGCCCTCCTCTGGACTCTCTCCAATAGTTCCATGTCCTTCCTATGCTGGGGGCTCCAGAACTGCACACAGGACTCCAGGTGGGGTCTGACAAGAGCAGAGTAAAAGGGGAGAATCACCTCTCTTGCCCTGCTGGCAATGCCTCTCTTAATGCAGCCCAGCACACAGTTGCTGTCTGAGCTGCGTGTGCACACTGCAGGCTCATGTTGAGCTTCTCATCCACCCAGACCCCCAGGTCCTTTTCCTCAGAGCTGCTCTCCAGCCACTGACCATCCAGCCTGTATTTGTGCTTGGGATTGCAGCGACCCAGGTGCAGGACCTTACACTTGGCTAGTTATTAACAATCTTGGCCTAGGTATCAAAATTAATACCCATTATTCATTTTGCACAATTTGTAACATCATTTGTAATGTGTCTTTTTCCTCACCACAGTGATTTGCAGGAGATGCCCAGTACTATCTGACAGTTGATCACTTCTTATTTAACAGCACGGATGAAAAAAGGGCAGAGCAATATTTGCTTCATGCAAGAAAGTAGGTAAGTATCTGTCTCCTGACTGCATGTACATAGTCCCAGTTCACTTAAGGTTAATAAACTATTGACAAATTTCCTTCCTCTGTCTCCAGCTATTAGTGCAATGGTATTACCTTCTCCACCTCCAACACAGCAGCTAACAACTCCAAGCAAATGGGATTTTGGAAGCCAGGTATGGTTCCTGCATACATAAAGCAGAGTTTATCCCAAATCTCCTTCTCTCCATGTAATAACCTTCTCCTTGGATTTTTATGTCATAGAATCAGCCAGAGTTGGGAGGGACCACAAGGATCAATCTAGTTCCAGCCCCCCTGCCATGGGCATGGACAACTCACACTACATCAGGTTCTCTCCTATAGCCACTAGTTTAGGACCACCCAGTGGTCTGCCTTTTGGCTACCTCCAACTATAGTCCAAGAACACATGAACACAGGCAGGAGCTTTTAAGGTCCTTCTCATGCTTGTCTTCTTGGACTTGCTAGAACCTTCTAGGTTTTGGAAATGACTTGAAAAGTTCAGCCCAAGTGTACACAGCGAAAAGCCAACAGAGTTTAGGTTTAGTTTTGATTTCCAAGCCCAGATCCCCCTTCCTGAATGACTACATGGAATAATCTTGGCTCAATCTTGAGAGCACTGGGCAGGTGAATAGGAGTGCCAAGAAAGAATTTCAGGAGGGTATTAATCCTTAGCTGCTAATTGCAAACTACGAACCGAGATGCTTGGAGAAAAGTTCTGTTATTTAATATCTACTGAGGCACACACCAGGCTCAACCTCCACTTCTCTGTCTCCTTTCCCAAAGATTGGGGAAATGTGAACCTAAAGCTTTCACTGTGAGGAGGCAGGCTCCCCAACAGAGCCAGGGCTCTACACAGCTCTGCCTCCATTGGCAGAAGAGGGACTGTGTTCAGGGTGCTCAGCTGGGCAATGACTTTCTGTGATCCCCACACAGTGCAAGTTTTTTCCTACTGCTACCAATGCGAAGCCAAGAGAAAACTGAGCTCTATTTCCCCTGTCCTGAGAGAAAAAGAAAATAACTCAGAGGTTTCATTGGATCTAGTCTCCAATGGACTAGAGAATTGGCCCTCGCTGTCCCAAGTCCCAGGCTAAAGCCCTAACCACTACACCATTCCTTCCTTCTGGTGTGCCTGCCTTTCAGCTAGCTGGAAGAAGGAGATTTTTGTCCTGTACCACTCCAAGACGCCCCTCTCGGCCCTCACCCCACCTTCCTCATGTGGAGTCAGTGTAGTCAAGCCTTGCAGGTCAGTTCCTGAATTTGGCCCTTTATGAATAGATCACTATGCTGGCGGCTCCCAGACGTACACAGCCAGTTGTATGTGAGGGAGAATCATAAGCAAGGGCAGGAATGCTTCTTTGGCAGTTTATCCTGGCATCCAAGTGCTTGCTCACTTCTCTTTTTTCTATCTTTTTTTTTTTTTTCCCCTTCATTTTTGTTTGTTTGTTTGTTTGGTTTTTTTTTCTTTTTAAGCTGTTTTTTTTATCCTCTCTGCAATTGCAAATCAGCAGAGTCCCTCTACAGCGACATCAATTGGGCATGTGCATGCTCCAGAGTGCTGCTGTCTAACAACCTGGACAACATGGGGTTGGGATAGGGGATTGCACACCTCTACTTGCTGTCCTATCCCCTATCTGGATCAGTTGGAGCCTGATTGCACACCTCTACCTGCCGTCTTAAACCCTCTCTGGATCAGCTGGAGACTCTTTGCTGTCTGTCTAGTCAGCAGTCAGCTGCCTTCAGTTTTGGGCATCCCAGTCTAAGAGGGACAGGGATCTGCTGGACAGAGTCCAGTGAGGGCTGTAGGGATGATGAGGGGACTGGAGCACTGCCTGATGAGGAGAGGCTGAGAGACCTGGGGCTGCTTAGTCTAGAGAAGAGAAGACTGAGGGGATTTACTAAATGTTTATAAATCTATGAGGGCTGGGGGTCAGGATGAGGGGGACAGGTTCTTCTCACTTGCTCCCTGGGATAGGACAAGGAGCAATGGAGCAGCATAGGAGGTTCCACCTTAACACAAGGGGAAATTCCTTGACTGTAAGGTTCCCAGAGACTGGGGGAACTTCTTGACTGTAAGGGTCATAGAACACTGGAAGGGGCTCTCCAGAGAGATTGTGGAGTCTCCTTCCCTGAAGACTCCCAAGGCCTGTCTAGATGCATTTCCCTGTGACTTGAGCTAGATTGTCTGGTCCTGCTGTGGCAGAGGGGTTGGACTCAATGACCTCTTTGGGTCCATTCCAACCCCTGACATCCTGTGATCCTTTGAGAGAAGACAGGTGAGTGGTGAAGAAAAGAAAGAGCTCAGAAGCCCTCCTATTTACATACGATCGTTATGCTCTCACTCACTCTTTACACACCCATCACATCTTGCTCCTGCAATTAAAAGACATTGCTCGAGGAGAAGATAATGTTTCAAGCTGAGGAGTAAATTGGAAACCTGTGTTTTTCATTTCCATGACTTAAGCACACGAGGGACAGCTGGAATGGCAGTTACAATTAGGCTACCCATTAGGATGCATTAGATGACATTAACCCAAGACCTCTCAGGTCCACCGCCAAGCTGTTGGGCTGTAAGGCGGTTTTCAAAGCGACCTCGAGCTTCAAAGTGCAAACACTGAAAGGCTGCTGGTGGGTTTTGTTGTTTTTTTTTTCCCCCCCCTTCATGACATGGCACACGAGCAATGCTGCTGCTCCCAGCCTCCAGAGGCTTGGCACTTTTTTTTTAAAGCCTTTTTTTTTTTTTTTACAGGCTGAAATGAAATGCTGCAATAACCTTGCCACTGCTGCGGAAGCATTCCAGAAATGCTATGCAAAGCACAGCAGCAAGCGTGGCCAGACGAGGGTGTGGTGACCAATCAGACAACCTGCCCAAATCCTGCTTATTCATCTTCCCCATGCACAGTCATTAAGACTGGAAATTAGCCACCTTCCTGGTAAAGAAAGGAAAAAAAACCACCCAAACAACTCGAGGCATCAAGCTACTGAGGCCCTACAGAAGCACTACTGCTTTTGCAATATGCACTGAGTCCAGTTTTGGAGCCCCTAGTGCAAGAGGGATGTGGACATGCTGGAGCGTGTCCAGAGAAGGGCCATGAGGATGCTCAGAGGGTTGCAGCACCTCTGCTATGAGGACAGACTGAAAGAGTTGGGGCTGTACAGTTTGGAGAAGAGGAGGCTCCCAGGTGACCTTATTGTGACCTTCCAAGATCTGAAGGGGGCCTACAAAAAAGCTGGGGAGGGACTTTTTAGGCTATCAGGCAGTGACAGGACTAGGGGGAATAGAGCAAAGCTGGAGGTGAGGAGATTCAGACTGGATGTGAGGAGGAAGTTGTTCACCATGACAATGTGTTGCCCAAGGAGGTGGTTGAGGCCACATCCCTGGAGGTATTTGCAGCCAGATGCCTTTTTGATCCCTGGAGGTGTTTAAGACCAGTCTGGAGGAGACTGTGGGCAGCCTGATCTAGGGTAGAGTGTTTCTGGGCATGGCAGAGGGGTTGGAACTAGATGATCCTTGTGGTCCCTTCCAACCCTGACTGATTCTATGATTCTAAGCCCGGTCTAGGGTAGGGTATCCCTGCCCACAGCAGAGGGGTTGGAACTAGATGATCCATCCCTGACTGATTCTATGATTCCATGATATCTACCATGGCTACTTATCTAGGCTGTGATTTTGCTCCTGAGATCCAGGATCTCCATGAGTTGCCAAAGGCAGAGCACAAAACACCACTCAAATATTAAGAGGCTCGTAGGAAGCTTGAAATGAACTTCAATTCCAGAGCGTCTGTAACTCCCAATATCTCCTGAGATTTCACAAAATCATAGAATGGTTTAGGTTGGAAGAGACCTCAAAGATCATCCAGTTCCAACCCCCCTGATCAGGACACTCAAGACCTCATCCAACCTGGCCTTGAACATCTCCAGGCAGGGAGAAGCCACAACCTCCCTGGGCAACCTGTGCCAGTGTCTCACCACCCTCACTGTGAAGAACTTCCTCCTAACATCCCATTTAAATCTCCCCTCTGCCAGTTTAAACCCATTCCACCTCATCCTGTGATTACAAGTCCTTGTGAACAGTCCCTCCCCAGCCTTCCTGTATGCCCCGTTCAGATACTGGAAGGTTGTTATAAGGTCTCCCTGAAGCCTTCTCACTCACGTAATAACTGAATTATTAGCTAAAAAAAAAAGAAATTAAAGAGGGGTGTTTGGAAAAATGAAGGTGTTGGGGCACGCGTGGCTACAGATCTACAGGGACTAAGAGGACATTTAAAAATACCAATTTTTTTTTTTTTTCCCCCAAATGTCTCCTCAGCTATGAGATTTGCCAAGGGGAGACCACAAAGGCTTCAAGGGAAAAAACATTGTAGAATCATAGAATGGTTTAGGTTGGAAGAGACCTCAAAGATCATCCAGTTCCAACGCCCCGCCACAGGCTGGGACACCTCCCACTAGATCAGGTCGCTCAAGACCTCATCCAGCTTGACCTCGAACAGCTCCAGGGAGGGAGCAGCCACAACCTCCCTGGGCAACCCGTTCCAGTGTCTCACCACCCTCACTGTGAAGAATTTCTTTCCTAACATCCCGTTCAAATCTCCCCTCAACCAGATGCACTGCTGAGACTCATGTGAAGTCCCAGAGACCCTACCCAACCTCACTTGCATCGAACTACCTGATCCTCTAGAAATCTGCTAGCGAGCTGCTGTTTGGAAAGCTGCAGAAAATCAGTCAGAGCTTTTTTGGTTTTTTTTTCCCCACCAAAAAAAAAAAAAAAA
>VWZI01000944.1:863290-924288 GCA_013396835.1 Psilopogon haemacephalus | reverse complement strand
GCCCTTCTTCTTAAAGTTTAAAAAAAAAAAAAAAACTCGACCAAAAAACCAACCACAATTTAAAAAAACCACTAAACTGTTTTCATCTTAACTCAAGAATTCCTTTCTCACTTTTACCCTTAAAATTCTTCCTTCATTCCATCAGGGGTGGAGGAGTGAATGAGCAGCTCTGTGGTGCTTAGCTGCAGGCTGGGGTTGAACCACACCATGAGCTTATTCACCTAATTTACAAGCATCTGTTAGGGTAAAATACCATTCGGCACTCAGACTGTTACTAGTTTTATTAGAGCATGTGGTTGCACTAAGAAAAATAAGTGACTTAAGTGTCTGCACAATTAATTTATCAAAATAGTTAAAGAGAAAGCAATTTACATACTAATTAAGTATATCTTTAATAGGTTGGGCATTTCCCCTACAGTATCCCGTCATGGAATCACAAGAATATTCAAGGTGGAAGGAAGTTCAGAAGATAAGCTGGTGCAATCCTCAGGCAGGGCTAACTTCAACATTGTAGCATAATGGTAAGAGCCTGGTCAGTCAAGTTCTACATCTCCATAAATGGATGTTCCACAGCTTTTCTGAGCAATCTGTTCATGTTTCCAGTTTCAATTTACTGTGATAGTTGAAGACCTTCTTGCTGTAAGTTGTTTCTCTGGCCTCATATTCTCTTCATAAATCTTTTCTTATTCTTCACCAAAGTAGGTGATGACATTATTAAGTTTATCCTTCTGCATTTGCTTGTGCTGGTTTACAGGGTTAGTCCATAGCAGGTTGAAGAGCACATGAGATTTGTGGATCTCAAGTCCAGCTTATCAGGATCCCACTGGATGGGACAACTCTACTCCTTGGTGTATCAAACACTGTTCCCAAGTTGGTGCCATCTACCAGCAGACTGAGAGTATATTTCATTCCATTACCCAAGCTTGTAATAAAAATGTTAAATAGTCTTGGCTACAGTGTCCTGAGCAATGCCACTAAGAGCTGGCTTTCAACCTGACATTGTAACATCATTATTCTTCATGTCTGATGGTCCAGCCACTTCCTCATCCACTTTTTAAGTCCACCTCTCTCAAGTTTTGCCTATAAGGAAGTATCTGCATAAGCCAGTGTAGAAGTTTTTGCTGAAGACAGGAATGATGACATTTTCTGTTCTCTTCCAAAAAAACAAGGGAAAGCAGGCTGGTTAGGCAGAATTTGTTCTGGTGAAGTCCTGATGGATATTCTCAATTGCCATTTTATCCTTCACCTGTCTTGGAATAAAACTGATTTTCCAGAACCTCTAGGGATAAGGTCTATAGTATTCTGAGGGTGAAGGTGATGTGTGACCTCAAACTCTTAAGTATGCCAGATAAAATTATAATTTGTTTTTACAGAAAATACTGATCTTACACACTTTCCCAATTAAAACTTTTTATAAAGAACCTATTTACAGCTGTTTTTAAGAAGATTACAATTACATGATTCCTATGTACACTTTTATACATTTTGCCTGCTTTAAATATACAAAATAACAAAGGACAAACTTTATTAATAGTAATGCTTACAAGATAATATTTTTTTAAAAAAACAATATATCTTTCTTCCTTTAATTTTCATGGCAAAAGCTTCCACGTGGTCATGGATTCAATATTTCATCCAAAATTTTCAGGGATGATTCACAGAGGGCTCTGAAATTGCACAGAACAATGCATAACTTGATTAGGTATGCTAAATCAATCCTTGACTATTTGATACACAGAGTGCAGCTACCACCTGATTACTTAGAACTGTTATTCCATATATGCCTTTACAAATCACTTTTGAAGGAGCTGGGATTTTTTCGTTTTTTTCCTGCTGATCATCTCTAGCTATAGTGTGCTCCACAGCAAGCCAGCTGAAGTGACCGTGTTAAATCAAGCATATTTTCTAATATTTCTTCACCTGTTTAAGGAACTAATTTTCTTCATAGATTTTTTACTCTTTTTTCAAACACAAACAGCAGTATCCTGTACCAGTAATTCACACTAAGGCCACTTCTCATTCTTTTACTTTCTTCCTTATTATTGTCTTCACAAATTTTTCTCTCTTCACCCGTGGTAACTTTTCCAGGCCTATACTTTCTATCCTATCCTTATTAGCAACTGCCTCTTTCAGCTGCGCATACATCTAACTCTTGTCTCACATTACTCCCTAAACAAATCCAAAGGTCAGCTCTGAAATTCCCATTTGGCAGGCCCTCTATTTTCTTGCATTCCCTGACTCACCTTGTCTTCGTAATTGCATATACAAGCAACTTCATCTAACATAGCCATTTCTCCTAAAGTAGCCTCGAAAGGCAGAAATGGGCACCTAGGTCTTGTGTCAAAGCATTATTTCCCCATTAACCACCACAAACTTTATCCCTCATGATACTTTTGTAAAATATTCTGTCACTTGTACTTCTCAAGCATTTTTTTCCTCAACATTTTTATTACAGCCCTAGACTAATGCCCCAACCAAGGAAGGTTAGCCAGTCATTAATCACAGTGAGTTAGGGTATTCATCAGGAGACACTGAGACCTGAAGCACTAGAGGTAACTGCATTTCCCAGCAATGTACTGGATGTTAGGGCTTGCTGAGTTTAGACCACTAAGGCTAAGCCCTGTGCTCCTCTTCAGAGTGCTGGATCCTTTAAGCCACCATGGAACTCAACTGCCAAAATAAGCTAGTCCTCTAATATACCATAAATATGCTATAATTAGGTAGGTATTGTGATTTCAGGCACTATGCTATTTTTTATGCATTTTGTTTGGTTACAATTTAAGGCTAATAAACCAATAGATGTGCAACCTGGGGCCAAGTACCTGCAGCACACTGGACAATAAGCTGTCATTCAAAGTTACTGCAGGATTCCCCAGACAAATTTAAGTCAGCTTTAGTAGGTATCTTTCTAGTGAATTTTAAGATAGGTGGCAGACAAATCATACACAAAGTTACATTACAAAACAATTCAATCATTATTTCCAGATGCAATGACAGTGCAATAGTTTGGGAAGCTAGCTAAATGATAATGCTGAAGAAATATCTTTCAGTACAGCCATTAGCTAAATTTAAATTCCAAGAGCCATTCATCAAAGTGCTAATAAAAGTAAATACAGAATATTAAGGAAAAGGTTTTATTCTATAGCACACTTGGTTTTATAGATCATGGAACATTTTTCTCTAGCCTCCAAATCACTGCATGACAGCTTTATTCTCAATTTTTTTTGCTAGGCATAAATATTTGCATTTTATAAACTAAACTAATGTCTGCACCATTACTCTTGAGGAAACGCTCTCCATATACAAGATGTTGTCCAGAATTTTTAAGCATGCTGAGCAGCATTTTAAAAATAATAGACCCACAGGGCCATTTTAAACTGTCAGCTCAGCTGAAGAGGGAAGACTAAATTACAGTGAAAAGTTTTGCTTCTGAATTAGTGCAACAATTCCTTGGTTAAGGGCAGCACTTTAATTACTACACCAGACAGCATTTTTACTTTTTTCTTTCTTCGCTAATATGCAATAGATTACTTCCAAGTCTAAATTTAAGATGCTGGCACAGAATGCCAAGTCTCTTGGGAAATTAAAGAATGTCACTATTTCCTGGCATACCTGGGTATTAAATAAAATAATCCCTCAAGGAGTTATTATGAGATAATGCATTCAGAAGCAAAAAGTAATAACACTATTAAGTATGAGTTAAGAAAACAGTAATATATTTTAGCACGCATCAGTGCAGCAGTGTTATAAGAATGTGCTCAAAGTAATGATCAGAGACCTACCTTGCAGCGTACCATAACTAAAAATTTTCACATTTGGTAAGTAAGTTAGGATGATAAAATAGTTTACAAACAACAGGGCACAGTTCAGACTGTATGTAAGCACATTTTAGTTATACATTAGCACACTAGTACCAAAACACTACAAATGGAATGGTAAAAGACACCAGGGGCACAGCTTGGTCCAACATTCTTTCTGTCTGAGAAAGTGCAAACATGCTTTAAATTAGTCAAACAAAACCTAATCATTGAATAACTTGCTCCTAAACTTTTTTCAGCACCAATTATTTTACTCTTCTCAAGAGGAAAAAATCCCCAATGTACCTGTACAAATATGAATCCTCTCCATTTCTGCAAAGATGTGCAATAATGTCTGGATTTTGGTAGCATACTGCAGCTTTGACTCTTCTTGGAACTACTTCCCATTATGTTCATTTTCCTCATCTTTTAATTTTATCTGCAACTATCTCTTACTTCTGTACTATACAAAGGTAGCCATTCATATATCATAAAATTAAAATACTGTGTAGCGTCTGCCCCAACTTCTAGGTTGATTTGTCCCTGTTCACTAGGCAGAGATGATGATACAGATTCATAAAGCAATTATCTGTGTTCTTCATGAAATTTATAGTCAGTAGTGCACTCAAGTGGCAGCAATTACTCATTTTAATGTGCTATTTATTTAATCGTGTTAAAGTTTGCTCTAATTTCTCAGACTTTTCTACTCTCTTGATTGAAAGAAGTTGAAGCTGCATCACAATACTCTGCTGCTCACCTTTCTTTTCCCAAACAATTTTTTTTTAATTCTAGTAAAACACTTAGCAAACTAGCATGAAATGATTTAATAGAGGAAAAAACCCGAGATTTTACTTTCGTTTGACTTTGCTTCTAAACTAGGTCCTAACCAAAGGAAATTTGTTCCCAGTTCAGCAACTAATTAAAACAATCTACTCAGGAAATAAAGAGAGTCTGAGATTTAGAAGTCCAATTATGTAGTGACTTTTTTTTTTAAAAAAAAGAGATATTTGTTGGTTCTTTATCAATTTTATGTTACATGAGAACAAGGTCCTCTGAAAATCACTCAGAGTCTTGACTGTTCTCTATTTATTTATGGCAGGCAGGAAATGGAAGTGGAAGCGTTCATTGATTTGATTTTGTTTCCAGGTAAGTAAAACCTTCTCATTTTTGCTGTTATCTATCTGAAATGGCTCATGCTTATTATAAGGACTAGAACAGAAATTTCTCTTTAAAGAAGGTTACCCAACACCTGTTTCTGTTGGATATACTGGCAGATGAAAGTGAATAAACATGTATTTTGCTAGCAACAACACAGCTACTTCTGTTGCATTATCCTGACCATCAGTCAAACTTTTTTTCCAGAAAAAAAGAACCCTACCTTCTGCACTTCAGAACTAATTCCAAAGAGATATTTCCATACAGCCCTCTAAAAGTTCTACCACTGCCAGAACATTTAGCACAGCTGTCGAGCTTCTTGACACAATTCAAGTGCAAACACTGGGGGTTTGAAGTATCATAACAGGAAAGGATACAGTCAATGTGGCCTCCTTGATAAACTTAGCATCTCATAACTTCACTATTTGCTTTAAATTAGTGACCACAGATTTTTAATCTGAAGTTTGAGAACTTGGGGCTAAAGCATTCATCATGATTGTCTACCCCAGGCAGGTCTGAAATAAATTATTGCAAATAGAATGCAGACAATCACTTTCAAGAAAGTCAACCAGATATTAACCCAAAACACCCCAAAAGAGCAAAATAAAATCACTTGTGGAAAAATCTTCAAGCCATTGTTATATTCAGTTAAAATTTTACCATCTGCATAGGTATGGATCCATATGCCTAATAGTAAAATGTAGGAGAAAAAAATCATCCAGCAGTAAATAGCCTACATGGCTTCATCCTACACCTGCTGCTAATGGAACTGAATTTCAGAAGGATCAAGTCAGGACACATTCAAATTAAATGCAACCCCCCCGACTAAATATGTAAAGACTGAAATCACAGCAAATGTATGGGCAGGAAATTCAATACTGTGCTGGGCTCAATACTGCACCATTTCTTTACTCACTGCTTTAAATTTTTCAATCACTCAGAAGACCCAAATTGCATTATGCAGGTACAAAACGCAGCCAATTATTGCAGAGAGGGTCTAGGAGAGGTTAGTGTTCATTTCCCACAGCACATTTACCTTTCAGTGCTGCCAGGTTCTTCTGTGGCAGCATCCTTGCATGTTATCAGTTTCCTTTGAATGGCAGGTGCAATATCCATTAGAAGTGAAGTTCTATGTTTACCTATTTTATAGAAGATTATGTTGAAAAGCTGGACAAAAATCATGATTTAACAAAAACAACCCCTGCATGTTTTCATTGAATTATTTTTTAGCACACAAGATTAATGAAAAATTAGATATGAAAATAGATTGTGACTGCCCTGGATTAATTACTGTCCATTTCAGCAAGTCAGAATATGGACATGAACCCTATGAGTTAGCAGACAGCCATCTTTTTAAACTCACTACAGAAAGACTGAAAGCTCAACAACATCATTTTAAAGTCATACCATCTGTAGAAAAACGGTAACTTAACAGGAAGAATAGTGCCTCTTGAATTGTGTAAGACCTCAGCTTTCAAATTATGGCATGCTCAAAAAAAAAAAAGACAAAAAAATGGTCTGACCTTTAATTATAATCACAATGCAGACAGTAGCTGTTAGCCTAAAAACCTCTTCAATTTCTTCAGAGAGAATGCATTCCATTAATTCATTTAAAAATGACCTAAGGGAAAAATAAGGCAAAAATCTGTTACAATTTATGTTTCTTTTAAAATAGAACTGAGAATACCAAGTTTGTGATTATGCTACCACAGCTTCAAAGCCACCCTGCTACCATAGCTTCAAAGATATCGTGCAGGACAGAGCAGTGGTTATTGAGCAACTGAAGACTACATGCTGCTTCTGGAGCTAAGTATCTGAGCAGAATGATAAATTGCTTGGGAAGAAAATAAAAAGTTTACATACAGAATAAATAGCTGTGAAGAGAAATGACAAGGTCATGGACTATTTTGGGAAAGTCAATCCATGAATCGTTCTACTGGAATTTAACTCAACATCATTTGCATTGACATTTCTAGCTGAAGTTTCTACTGAAGTTTAAGAAATACATTATGTGACTCCAATGGTTCATACTAGCTCCTCAGTCCCCTAAAACTGTTACTACAGTACCTTGGTGTTTTCTAACATTCCCTTTGTAGTGCTTTGGTACTGGTGTGCTAATGTATAAATAAAATGTGCCTACATACAGTCTGAACTGTGCCTTGTTGTTTGTAAACTATTCTATTACCTGACTCTGCTTACCAAACATCACTGTATTGAGGGGACTAATGTTTACAAGTATCTTCTGAAAGAAGCAAGATGTATGATGAAAGAACTCAATTACATGAGCAGTCTTGTAAATAAGAAACACTCTTAGAGGTAGTTGAAAACATGGACTTCACTTCCCCAGTCAATACCTACAAGCAATATGTTAAAGAGAAAGGATTTACAAAGGAGTGTGGGTAAACTGAATAAGCATCTAGCTCCTTGAAGTTTATTTGAGTTTAGAAATTAAATCTTTATTGACAATATATAAACTCCTACATTAGCAAGAACCTTGAACAAATTGATTTAAAAACATTTACCTGACAACATTAACTGATTTCATAACTATTGCCATTATGCTGCTTGAAAGAGGAGGAAGTTCTGAAATGGCCTTTGGGATAGTTATGTCTTTTGCACTGGAAGCCTAAAAAAAGCAAACATCACCAACTGTTGTAGATCAAGAAAAAAAAATAATTATATATATATATATATATGCAGAAAACAAAGCAAATCTGTGTTTCAAAGTTATGTTAGGGAGGCAGGGTATTGAAACAATGCTATAGAGAAGTGCTGCATATCCTAGAACACAGCAGAGAGGAGACATAAGAGCACAGAGTTATCCCCAAGTTCCCTCTGATGATGGTGAGAACTGGGAATGGGTGCTGTACTTTCTTGGATGGCTGAACACAGACCTTCCACTCTAGAACTTTATTGTAACACCTGACTTACAAATGGGAAGCTCACCCTCTAAAATGGGATTATTTCAATAATTACACTTACCAAGACTTAAATAGTTAGAAGAAACATTGACACATATTCTTTTTCAATAGCTTTAACCCAGTTGTGTTGTGTCCAATAAACAAAACAAATTACTTTAATCAGTTTGGGTGAGCAGCCTCAGGTGTGTGCCCCTTTCAACATCTTGCTCACCTGAAGCCTATTTACTATTTTAAGTCAGGGCAGGAGGTGAAAAGAGAGAAAAGCTGTGAAACTCTGCAAGCTGTTCAGCAACAGCCAAAACTGGTGTCAGTAGTGGCACAAATGCATAATTCCTAACAGTAACACTCAGGGTCATGGTCTAACAGCTGTATAGTGGGAGATACTAGGTCTAACAGTTGTATAGAGGGAGATGTTAGGTTATGGTTGGACTCGATAATATTAAGGTCTTTTCCAATTAGGTGATTCCCTGAGTATATAATTCTAATGCAGAATTATGGCAAATAACATCTCCTCTTTTCTCCATGCCAACACACACAACGTTTTCACCCACAGCACAAAGATCACACTTCTGAACAAGGCTCTATTATTCCAATATAACAGTTAAAAAACACTAAATGTAAAAACCAAGTCAGCATCAACCTTACCTTCTGTAGCACAGAACTTATCTCTGCTAGTACTGCTGCCAGGAGAGTAGAGAGTACACCTTTGCAAACCGTTGGGCAATAAGAGTGGCAGCAATGAACTGCACGTACCAATTCTCCAAGAGGCATTTGAATAGAGTGAATCAACTAAAAAAAAAAAACAGAAGTCAAACCCAGATGAGTTTTTTTTTTTCAGACTGCTTGAGTATAACTGAAATATTTTAGGAAGCTTCTGTGTGAAGACGTGCAGATGACACCTTGAAAGCTATTGAGATAGATAAGAGGGGAAAATGAGCAACACGTTTGGGAAGTCTGCTCATACATTTGAGAGGAACGAGCTAAACAGTGGTGGTAACAAAAAAAAAAAAAAAGAATGCTTTTCAATTTTTCTAGAGTGATCCACCTATCTAACCTCTGCTGTGAAATACAAGAAGCTAACTTTTCTGTCAAGATGGTAGGGTTTGAAGAACTTTAAGACCATGCACATTTTGAAGCTAGTATTAATTCATGTTGAAATAAATGAATAAAATAATGGCAATTTCTCCCTCCCTCCCAGCACCATAATAAATTCTTTGCCCTGGATTAAGAAAGATCATTTAATTGCAGACAAGATTGCTCTCCAATTTACTAGCTTTTCAGTCACGATAAGAGCAACAATGGATAAAAAAAATCTGTAACACAGAAGCTTAGAAAATGTGACTCATTATTTAATCAGGTGTTGACTCAAATAACAACCTCAAAGTGTCTAACACACCTGGGTAAAAAGCATAGCTTCATCTACCCACTAGGTAGCAATTTTAATTGTAGTACAATACCTGAATCCCTTCTTCCTGCTGTTCCTTGAGTCTACATGCCACACATTCTAAAACTTTCTGGAAGACAGCCTGTACAGCATGGTGAAGATTTTCATCTGTCTCAGAACTCTGAGTTAAAAAGGTCTCCACGATTTCTTTTAGAACACGCAGCAACATTGGAGCACAAAAGCCACCTCCCTCTAGAGAAAGAGATAAATACCACAGTATAGAAGTTGGAATGAAAAAGTATAGAAACTTAGAATGAAATCAGTTATACATCTTAAACAGTTATAGTTTACAAGTGTAGATAATATTTCTAGTTTCTGAACACCCTTAGCTTAAATTTTCACACAGTTCAATGAATATTTTACTAATCAATGTTATCCAGTGTTCCTTCCAGTTCTTGAAGTATAGTGATTAAAACTGCAGATTTCTTGAGTAACTGAGCTCTATCTGTACTGTAGAAGTAACATCACGGATATGAGCCAGATTTAAATAGTGCTACGATCTTGTCACCTAAAGACAAACTCATCAATAAATGTCACAATGCATATCTCTCTTATATATATTAAAGCCCACTTTCTATAGACACATAAACCTCCTCACATTATATAGTAATAATTGAAACCTAAGAGCCAGGGAAGAAACATTAACATCAGTGACATTGTTCTGGGTTGGTTCTCTGCCTGTTTTCAGTTTCCTGACAAGCTGCTCTGTCTTTTCCAGTGTCACTGGCTCTAGAATAAGCTGTAAACCTTTTTTTTTTTGGTTTTTTTTTTGGAGAAACAGGCTAGAGATACTAAAAACAACAATTGTGCTAATGTAAGAAAAGCCAGCTAGGTACAGATGGAGATGTTAATGTTAACACAAAATATTGTACCTTTTTGTACAACTGAAAGGCCTAGATCTAAAAGGTGTGCTTGAAACATGGCATTTCCAAAACCAGTCATGATCACATCTTTGCATACTGTCAGGTAGGCCTAGAAAAGAGATGCAAAAGTATACAAGAACCAAAATTTATATAAAGTAACTATTCAGTACAACCTAGCAATAATAAACACCATAAACCAAGACAGAATATGACAACATTTGAAAACAGGACACAAAAAGGTTTTCCTTATGTAGACACACACTTTGTACATACTGCACAGATTATACAGGAAGGAAAGAAAGAAAGAAGCAAGCAAGTTAATGTTATTAGATTTAAATCCTCTCTCACAATTGCACCAATTTCCAGGTCCTCTAAATCACCCTCCATTGCACTCTTCAGCACAGTGTATGCAGCTTCAGTGATTCTGCCACTTGTAGGACCTTTTGCACTACAGAAGAACAGGCAATAATAACCTGTACTAACATACCACAAAATTATGTCCTTGTTTTCTTCTCCTTTTTCTGTGACAGTCTTAACTGTGTTTTAATTCACTTTTCATAAATAGCATAAACATTGAGAATGACAACAAGAATTACTTGACAGAAACGTAAAATTTGGGATACTCAGCTTACATCACCTGCCCTACTAGAGATTTCTTCAGTGAGCATTTTCACGCATGTGAAACATGAAACATGTTCCATCCATCCCCTCTTCAAACAGATATGCACTGGTAGAAGAAAAAAGTCTAGATACCACAAAGTGTTGTTGACTCCAACAACTTGATTTAATTCCTAAGGCATGCACAATTATATGTATATATTTTATAAAATATGCATGTTATGACTGAAGGTGATTTAAAAAACCTAAGCATGGAATTTCAAGCAATCAAAGACATAGCTAAAGCACAAAACTGTAACCTCAGAACTATCAGGACCTTGTTTCAATAGCTCATTCACTTGCTGGACTCCAAAGGCACCAGTGCACTCTATTGGTATATTATTGCTACATATATGGCTTTTCAGATTGGCAGCAGCTTGATTTATATTGTAAGAGAGCTCTAACCTGAATAATTAATTCAGAAACATTACTGTGTTTTGAAACACCATCTTTTTGATCACTTGCTGGCATAAAAGGTACAACTTGACTTTCTATCCAAGCTCCTGTCTCCTTCAGGAGTGAGAGGCAATCTTTTCCTTCTTCAGAAAACTGAAAAAGAAAATAAAACAAAATTAAGTTTACCAACTGTCCATTTGGAATTTCTTTATATTGTCAGCTGTAGTTCCAGCTCATATTGAAAAGGTATAACTATACCTTGTTCTGAAGATGAATACTCAACCTGCAAAAAAGGCTGAAGACCCTTAGGCCAGCTGTTTCATTGAAGCTTCCAAAACCTGCATCAGCGGCTTTCAGAATCAAGCTAAGAACCTCCTGAAATGTAAAGGTTTACATTTATATTTTCCAGGAAATAATTTCAAATGCCTCTCTTCTCAAAAGCATTAAACTAAAATTAAAAAATACAATAAACCCTGAAAAAGAATCCCAATCTCCCCTAAAACCCAGCAGCTATATTTAAATCGCATTAGTTTTGCAGTGCCATAACTGACTTTCAGATTATTCCTTAGATGTGCATTCCAAAGGTCAAGTCCCTTAATATTGCTCAACACTAGGACTACAAAACTGTTGAGATGTCTAATGGTAACAAGCTGGTTAAAACTTGCTATCTATAAACAGTTCTGAACTAATATTCTTCTATACTTGAATATAAGAAATATTTGTTTGATGAACAAATCAAAGGAAAACGTTTTTGTAGAGGGGAAGAGGGAATCATGAATCTGAATGTACTTATTTTTGCCGGCTTTAGTTTGTCTCAGACAACATATGATGTTAAGTGCTCTTTTATGGTAAGTTGAACATTCAGTACCTTTGAAGAACTGAGAATTTTCAGAAGCTTCATCAGTTTCTTTTTAGGAAGAGAGAGCAGGCAATCACGATTAACTGGATGAGTCAATAAATATTCAATGTAATCGGCTGCTAATTCTGGCTTCGATTCGTGTGTGACCTGGATACGTACTCGTCGCTCAGAAGCGTTAGTACTCTGAATGAGGAAAGGCACAAAACCAGCACGGTATTTTTAGCATCTTACTTTAAAGGTAATTCCAAAGCAGAGTAATGCAGCATTAAAGAGGCTTCTCTTATTAAAAAGGCCAATAAAACAAATAACCAACATGATGCCTTTACATAATCAATTCCTTAACCCTATAGTGTAAGCTCAGCACACCTTCCTTGGAGTTAGCGAGTCAGACAACCAATCACAGGCCAGTTCCAGAACATGTCCAACTTGACCCCAGCGACACATGCAGTCTATCAGCATAGAGTATTTGCTTTGGTCAGCTCCACAGTTGATATTTCTGAGTCTGGAGATCATGCCACAGCTTTAAAAGGAAACAATCAGGGAAAAAATAAGAGATGCGTTAATTTTGCGTTCCTAAGCGCAGTGAAAATTTTACTACCTCAATGACTTTGTTTAGTGGATTAATTCATCCAAATGGGAATTTTATACAGGGAGTTGTGGAAAAAAAAACCAAACAAACCAGGAAATACAGTCAACATGAGATTTCTTGTTAATCATATTTGGGATTTACTAATAGTACCTGAATGTAGGAATAGCAGCAGGGGGCATAAAGGATGCCAGAATAACCAATGGAGTTGTGCACCGATCATCCTAGGATAAAAAAGTACAGTATGTGATGCACATGTACAGGTACACACATGCACAAAAACTGAAGAGTACTGAAAATATGATGATTATCTCAAATGATTTTATTTTTTTTACTAGAAAAGAAGCTGAAAGACACTAATAACATGTGGCTTGCAACCTGAAATCTTTGATTCCTGTTCTCAGAGGTCAATTATCAATTACCTTATCACTCAGAAAAACCGTCAGAACAACTACTGTGAATAATTATGGCTCCATTAGATTAATAACCACTGCAAAAAAGAAATTACAGCTCTAGTTTACATTAGCCAGTAGTGGCTAATATTTAATTGCACAATCATAACACCATCTAACTTCTCTCAAGTAACTGCTGCCTTGAATGAATATTCATTTATATCAGAAATTGATATAAAGTACTCTAAAGGGAAAGGGCGTTTACCTAACAATGGTAGTGTAAACTACACCAGTGCTTATAAAACAATGGCAGTGTAAAATGCATCAGAATTAAAACACACAAGGTCTAGACCATGACACAGTCCCACTGTGGTTATGCAGAAACCAGTCTAAGTGAAAGACTTTTAAAAAGCAGTGTACCACTGTGCCCATGCTTCATTAATATAATGAAATTAAATGATTACCTACTTAGTAGAAGATCTAAAATCTTTTAAAGATGATTTTTAAAGGAACATATAAAAATATATTTGTAGCTTTTCAAGAAAGCTTTACATGAGATACACTGCTTCAATCTGAAGTCTTTCAGGTATTAAGCCTTTGATGACAGGTCTTTTTAGATTCAACCTGCTTACTCACTGAAAGAATAAAGTAAAAAATGTTGCTTGCTAAAACCTGCTAAATCTTGTCTGTTCACCAGAAGCTTTCAGGAGGGATGTTATATCCTCCCACCAAAAAAAAATTGCAATGTTTTTGACACCTTCCAAATGCTTCCAGGATAGAAAAGGCATTTGGTGTATCTGTGCTGCAGAAAATTATGTAGTAATGAACTGCTTTTTCTAGTCCTTGATTATCTAAGGCAAACTTAGATGTTGTCAGGTGAAAGAGAGAACTTTAGCATAAAACCTCTGAAAACAAAACCCAAACCACTTAAAAACAATCAACCAACCACACACACAAAACAACCCAAAAACAGACCAAAAAACCCCAAACCAAAACACCCCATGACATCCAGTAGATAATACTCCAACAGGGTGCAGCAGTTACTATTAGTCACTAGCAAAAGATGCCCTCCTGAAGAGTAACAGTAAAACAATTATCGAAGTCATTTTCATATTAATTGCTTCCATCAAATTCAAACAATAAATAAGCATATCAAAAAATCATTAGAGTAGAATCATCAAGAGAAACCAATCATAACGAATTGAAAAAGGAGCCTCATCTGCTTCAGCTGTTTGTTCCAGCAGCAGGATCATAAGAAGAAGTGGCGGTGGCAGAAGAGTTTGGGGGTGGGAGCAGGCAGTAAAACATTTGGAGTGTTGCATACACTGAGTATTTCTTCTGCAATGGCACATCTTCAGTTACTGATTTCCAAAAGTTAAGAAAAAGACTCAGAAGAATGGAATCATATGAAAAACGCCACAAGGAGAGGAATTTACTGCTTAAGTGTGTTGCCTGTTTAGATAATGGCTCATCACTCAGATACTGCAGCTGGAGAACAGCTTCTACCCATGTGTGGAATTTCTTGAAACTTGCTATTGTTGATTGTTTATAGCAGCAATGAGAAAGAATACTTAATGCCATGAAAACACATAAAAGACACAACACATGAAAGCATCTGAAGAAAAATGTAAGCATTACAGGAAAATCTGAGCTTTCTTTACCTTAAATACTCTAAAATACTCAGGAAGTACAGAAGCAAATTTTCTGATAGCATAATCTTTGGCATCCTCATTGCGATCCAGCGCCTTGCGGATACTCCTCCAGAGAATCACAGCAATCTCCAACAGACTTGCCATGCTGGCCATGTCATTTACTGACAACACAGTATTCAACAGCTGAAACAGTCAGATGATATTATTTATTATATTCTCAAATACAAATTTAGGTTAAAACAAGAGTTTAAAAAAAGACTGAAAACATTCTACTCCTTTTACATGGACTTTGTAGTAGGACAAGAACTCCACACTTAAGCCTTATGCTCCATGCATGCCTGGAGTCATCATACAGTGTTAGCCTTTTGAATTGAACTGGAAAACCAACCCAATATGTAATTAGTACTCAAATTAGGGAAGCATTCATTTATAACATGTTTCATATTCCTTCTACCTTAATCTAGCTAATCCATCAAACTTCTGCTATTGCAGGATATGAAAACAGCACAACAGCAGTTCTCCCCTTGGAACTCCACAGATGCTCAAATGCCTACACCTCAAATTAAGCAGAAAAAACATTACCAGAATCTATCATAAAGTGGACTTTCTTACACTTGTATTCTCCTTTTCACTTTTATCATCATCCTCATCAGTATCATGAAGGCTCTCTTTTTTCGCTTTCTGGATGCAGGCATTCAAGCAGCGCCGAATAGTAAGCAGTAGTTTAGCTACATTCAAATATAAGAAGAATAAATTAGACATTTGCTACTTGGTAGGAATGTTGCTAGTAAATGCTTTTAGATGTGCTGGAAAGCCAGTCTGAAAAGCAAGTAACAGAACTAGAAATAACTAGGAAAAAATAGAAAGGATTTCCTGATAAAAGGAAATGGAAAAAATCTGTAAACAGTTTATATCCTCAACTATGAAGAATATTCTGCTTTCAGCTCGGATAGAGTTAATTTCCTTCCTGGCAGCTGGTACAGTGCTGTGTTTAAGATTTCATGTGAGAACAGTGTTGGTAACACATTGATGTTTTAGGTGTTGATAAGTAGCACTTTCTCTTGAGTTAAGGGTTTTTCAGTTTCGCATGATCTGCCAGCAGGTGGACAGCAAGCTGGAATGGAGCACTGCCAGGACAGCTGACCTGAAGTAGCCAAAGGGACACAGAACGTCAGCCTAGGGTGAGCTGGCCAAGAGGGGTGGACTGCTGCTCAGGTATGGTGGTGGTGAGCACTGTGCACCACTTGTGTTGTGCATAATTTGTCTTTCCTTGGGTTTTATTTCTCTTTCTGTTACATTCCTTTTCATTAGTTATTATTACATTCTACTATTATTATTCCTCTTACTATATTTTAGCTTAGTTATTAAACTTTCCTTCTCCCAAACCATGAGTTTTGCTGTTTTGCTTCTTTTTTTCAGTCTCCTCCCTACCCCACTGGAAGAGCACAGGAGGGAATCAGCAGCCTGCTTACTTGTTGGCTGAGGTTAAACCAAGACAAACAGCAATACTGTCCATCGGGTTCTAGAATTTTACTGCTATGAAGTCTACCAAAAAAAGCCAAAACAACTATTGCACTACCAAACCAAATTGAGAGAAAGCCGCCTCAAAGCCTATACTCATCTGGCAGAGCTGTTCAATAATACATCCCCCTCCAATGTAAATTCCAATTATTTATAGAAGATGCAGTAGCTTAACAATTGCAACCCTTAATGAGAGGCTTACCTCCACATAAAACTGAAAGGGTTATGTCCACTCTAGTGAAAGTACAACTAGATGAAATATACCAGCATGTGTTATTTCAAAACTACCTTACTCAGGTAATCAGTCAAGGAGCAATCAGTTGGACATTTGACCCTAGTCACTCCATACTGGCTACTTTTTTACATTATCAGAACTCTCATACAGATTTTTCCTGATTTATTTGGTTCAATAACACAGTTATAAAAAGCAGCTATAACTCTGTAGTACATCACCTTTCTGACGTAACCTTCTGAAGCTTTTAGCAGGCAGGAGGCCTTTTATAATTCCTCTGAGCAACCTGAGAACACTACTGATCCACAAATCCCAGGAAATCATATTATCAGACATGAATATTTTTTATCTTTTATACAATCTCCCCCGAAGATCTGAAATTACCTGAGACACCAGAGTATCTTATTTCACTATTTCTGCATGGTGAATGAAATTATCTAAGCTGATATTTAAAGTACATGCAAGGAGGAAGGAGTGAATAGAGACCAGATAACAACACAGCTACAGAATACAGTACCCCTAAGAGCAGAAACAAAAAGCTTTGACTGCAGTCAGCAGGATTCAAGAATTAAAAAACTACAAACTGAAAACAAAAGACCTAGCAACAACACAGCACTGCTGGAAGAAAAATTACAAAGCAGTTTCACAGTGAGATATTCGCATTGCCAAAAACTGACAGAGCTTTGTACTTTACCTATATTGGTGGGGGCAGTATACTCATGAGCATACTGATAGAACTTTCTAGCTGCTGCTGAATTCATCTGGATTAGAGTAACACAGCGCTCACACCACACATCCTCAGGTTGGTTAATGGGAAAGAAAGAGTTGAATAAGAGATTCACTATGCGCCGGGACACAGGCCGTGAATCAACTTCAAGACGAGTCAGAAGATGATCCATGGGACAGATGTTCCAGAACTTTTTAAAGTGAGAAAAAGATATTAAAGGAGTTAAAAACCAGAGGAAGCAACAGTCGCCTGTATTAAGTGTCGTTCACATCAAAAGTTTCAACAAATAAAAATAGCATTGACCAAGAAAGCATGAGTATTTTTAATTCTCACCACAATGCTATCATTTACTTGAGCTCACATGCTGCTGCAATGCCACTCTACTGTTCTGACACACCTCTAAATCTCCCAGTATCTCTGGTAGGCTGGAAAAATTCCAGTCCAATTCTGGCTCAAAATACCTGCAATGCTAAGGCAATTTCATAGGTACAGGGAAAAATTATTTAGTCTGCAAGGATATCACCAGAAAATACAGTCACTTGTCATGATGTGCCATGTTCCACATTCTCATCACAGGACAAAGTAGGAGCAAACTACCTACAGGTATGGTGCATCCCCAAAAATTAAGTATAGAACATCTTGACAGACATCCATAATGTATTTGCAAACATTGACCAGATCCCTTCTCAGCTTTCTCTTTTCTAGGCTGAACAACCCCAGGTCTCTCAGCCCTTCCTCAAAGGAGAGATGTGCTATTCCCTTAATCCATCATATAGCCCTCCAGTAGACTCTCTCCAGAAGTTCCCTGTCTCTTAAACTGGGGAGCACAGAACTGGACACAATATTCCAGACGAGGCCTCACTAGGGCTGAGTAGAGTGAGAGAAGAACCTCCTTCAACCTGCTGCCCAGCTCTCCAGTCACCAAAATCCCAAAGGTCTCTTCCAGAAGACACAATTATAAAAAATAGGTAGGTACATTTTAAAAACAGTTTAGTGAAGGCATTAAGCGTTTAGAAGGGGAGTTAGTAACGAGCTAGCCAGCTGGAAGGAAGCGTGGCAGTACTGGCTGCTCTGCCCGGCATGGCCACAAGAGGGCAGAGAAGACACAAAAGCCTTAGGGAGAAGGTCTGCCAGCAGCCGCTGGAAAACGGCCGGTGAGGAACAGAGGGCCACTGGACCCACTCATCATCCCAACCTGCTCAAAAATGTATAGAGAGGAGAAGCATGCCTAAGGAATCTCTGCTACAGTAACATCCAGACATAGCACCATCTCCTGTGGTTAATCTTCCCAAGTAAAACAGCTATGGGAAGACTGAAAGCTCATCAGAACTCGCCACTTCATTTCTCTGTTTCAAAAGATTTCTCATAGACACCACGATTTCAGTAGAACTTGAAAAATCTGGAAAGAAGTACTTCTACCTACATTTAAATCACAGTCTTTCAGATGGACAGAAATAACTAACAGCAAGGGAATCCACATCTCTTAGAAATACATGATGGAAGAGAAAACTTGATATTAAAAGTATTACTACATTCAAGTATTTTTTTTTCCTTTTAGGAATGTTGTAGTAGTCTCAAAAGGTACTTCTTTGTTTTTAAATAAATGCCTTGATTTTATCTTTTTATCAAGTGTGCCTCAT
The DNA here is from genome assembly GCA_013396835.1 of Psilopogon haemacephalus. Classification (NCBI taxonomy): domain Eukaryota; kingdom Metazoa; phylum Chordata; class Aves; order Piciformes; family Megalaimidae; genus Psilopogon; species Psilopogon haemacephalus. The sequence goes on along the minus strand of VWZI01000944.1, from coordinate 905,446 downwards.
CCTACCTTAGCAGCCTTGGTAGCCTTTACTTTCAACAGCATATCAACAAAAGCCACACGCACTTTCTCAGAACTGTCATGAAGACTGTTTCTGACTGCTGGCAGAAGCTGTTCCAGTAATGGGTGACTTAGTTTGTTGTCCAAAATTATAGGGAGGCACTGCAAGAAGGAAAAAGTTAACTTTTTTTAGCACATTGAGTAGACTGAAAAAAGATGTAGCTAAAAATTGTCGAATCGGACCATGATATTTCTAGGGTTAAATTAAATAGGGGCAGACATTGTACATGCATATTTTCCCTGTAATGTTCTTAAGTAAAAATTGCTACCATTATTTCAAATTTCCAGTGGATTGTGTTCAATGAATTCCTTTAGTTGAGGTGGATTCAGATCTACACTGGAAACGCAAAGAGACTGAGAGCCACAAAGCCAGAATCACTAGTGTAGAAGGCATTTGTTCATTCCAAATGTGTGGCTTTTATAAAGCATGTGCAAAACTCATATGCATTAGGAACTCATTTCGCAGAGTAAATACTTTCCTTGACTTAAGGTGGCCCATACTAGAAACCTGTATATCTAGACAAAAATGGCAATCATAATATTAAATGTAGAAAGAAAGGCTTACTTTAAAAACAGAGCTACGAACGTCAGGAGATGTTACATCACAGGACAGCTCTCCAGTCAGCTTTTTCAAGAGGTCAGCAAGAACCACTGGAGGAATCATCTCCCAGTATCTGGATGTTATCTGAGTAGTCCCAAGTACCGCTGTAGAGCGGACAACAGGATGAGGATCTTCTAAGAGACTCTAAAAGAAACAGTAGAATAATAACGTCAGTATATGGAGCCTAACATAAACAAAGAGCATCCCATCACCTTTTAATCATTATGCAAATTGCCATACTACGAAATAAATGTAATATTAATATTCCCTCAAGGCATTTCATTATGAAGCAAACCAGGGGGTTTAAATCAGAAGTAAAATTAAGACAAATATGGATCATTTTTTCCAATTGAACAGTTAAAATATTTGTTTTTAAAATAGCTTGCATTAACTCTTGCATCTGTGACAATTATTTAGACTTCTATTTGCATGAGTTCATACTGCCCACTGTTCACATACAACAATAGAAAAACCTTGAAATTCACTTAATCATCTAATGTTTACGTGTTTTAAGACCACACATAGAATTTCCCAAACATTTTGTTAATGAAAATACTATGTCCATCCTCACCTATCTAGACTGGTAAAGAGATTTTTTTTTTTTTTTTAGTTTCTTAGCTCCACTTAATTTCAGAAATACTTAGTAATAGAGTACTAAACTGCCTCTGAATGCCTAGATATTAAAGCTCTCTTCACCAATCCAAGGTTACGTAAGGATCAAGATCCATTTTTCAAGTATCTAGTCCCTCAAAAGCATCTTTTATTCAAAGGTTAATGAGTAACAATCCCAAATATTTCTTTTCCAGAGTTGAAAATGTCAATCTGTTGTCAACATACTACAGGAACGAAAAATACTATTTTTGCATCTTCTGGGCTGTATTTCCACACTACCCAGAAATTTTAATTACATCAACAGCTTGTTTTTGCATTTTGTTTAGATTTTGCATTTTGCTTAAACTTTCATTTTAAACATTTTTTTGTGAAAACTTACAAAAAGTTCTTCGAACTGTTTCTGGATTTCATCCTCCATCTCTTTTTTGTTAAAACTGGGATCCCGAAGAGGAAAAGCATCAACAAACAAAAATGCTGCATTTGATCGAACTTCTGAGTTCCTGGCCTGTTACAATGAAGGAATAAAAGATTTTCCCAATAAGCAGACTCCGAGTATCAGTTAAATACTGCTCTCCAAACACTTTTATGCAGTTAGTGGAAGAGATGAATATTTAAATATATGGAATAGTTTACAGTAACACTTTTTTTTTTTTTCCAGTACTTTTTATCCTTGCATTTCTGCCCATAAGGTAAAACCTGAGTTATTAGCACAATCAGCTTTCAAAGCATGTCAGCTTCAATGACCCTGAAGAGTCAGTGTCTGATTAATGCTGAATAAATTAAAAGCAGCTGAGATTTCTCTTGGTCACCTTAAAGCTCCTCTTCAGAATACAAGAATCTTGAATTCAGGCACACTGAATTAATTAAATTGCCTGTCAAGAGACAGGTGATTTAATTGAACAGCTCAAGCCTATTTCTTCAAGAAAACATTATTTAGAAACTAAGTACCAGCAAGCCTGGAGACTAACATCCAATAGAAATTAATTCAGCTCTGCATCTTTGCACATAAGTAATAGGACCACACTCTTGAACTGCAGGCAGCTCATCAAAAATCTAAGGCAAGCTTCATAATCCTCAGAAATTTTGCCATCTTTCAGAGCATTCAGTGTGCTACACTATCTATTTCACTGGTTGTAGAACACCAAATGTAAAGAAAAATTAAAATAGTCTGTATTTAGACAGTCAGTGAAAAACAATATGCCCTGTGGACTCTCAAAATATTGAAAAAGATGACAGGCAATGACATGAAAAGACAAAATTCAAGGCATCTCAGGAAGAAACCTGAAATCTAACCATCAGACTGCATTCTATGTGTCAAGGAGCAGTTCAGTGCTAAGAACCTGTGCTGATTTCTCTGGGATTGAAGAAGGCAGAATTTTATTCAGATCTTGGAGTCACATCTCTGAGTAGAATCAAAAAATTCCAAATTCTTCAAGCCAACAAAATTAACAGCAATTCTCAAGTTAATAGTACAAAGGTAAATAAAGCCCATATACACAGTCAGGGACTGGTGTGTTACTTAATTTATCACAGATACTACAAACAGTCTAAAAAGTGAAAATATTTTGATTCTTAATTCAATTTCAGCTAGTCTATACTGAAGAATTAATGCATAATGAGCTAATATGTAAATTCAGGGTGAAATAGCTCTCCTGCAATAATATTTCATGTGAAAATTAATTCAAGTACGTTTCTGTGCAATAACCCAGACCCTGCCTACCATGGTCATTCCATAAAGATAATTTTCATAAAGTTTCTAAGTGCATTACACTGAATCCCATTAAGCTCGCTTGAATTCTGAACTGAATAACCAGTTTAAACTCCTGTCTTTAATTAATTGGAATTTATCCCAAATGTATTCACATATTCAAGCTTCTAATAGAGTAAACTTCTTCACAGAAGTAGAATCTAGGACATTCAATTCGTATTGTATTAACTAATGGTTCTTTGCCTTCCTCTTGTACTATTCTGAGGGACTTTCAGAACATTTTTGAAGAAAGTTTTTCTGTTCAGTTAATTTTCAGAGCTTTCTTTTAACCTTCATCTGCTTTCACAGGCCCTGAAAACCACTTCCAATTATTTAAAACACTGTTTTTTCAAAGGGAAAAAAAAACCCAACCAAATTTAGAAGAGTGAGATGTTAAAAAACAACAACCAAACACACTGCTTTAAAGGAATCCTTGATTCAACAGCTTGAATTCCTGGAGGAGTGGTTCTTGACCTTTTAAGCTTGATAAGAAATAGCTTAATCACTAATCAATTTTGATATTCATACAGCTTCTTATACTTCATATAGCTCACTACACAACTATCTTGGCTATGTTTGCAAGAGGCTTACTTTTCATAGTAAGGGCACAAAAAAAGGTTAAGAAGCTGCATAAGGGTTTGTATTATACAAACTTAGACTTGCACAAATGCTTATGAAACATGTGTAGGTAAAAAACACAAAGCAAATTTCTGTAAGCTCGGTATTTGAAAAAAAAGCAATTTAAGAAGGAAAAAGAACTACTAATTATAAATATACATCCTCAGTTTAAACAGATTAAATCAAGCAGTTTCAGTATGGACAGTTCTAGGATTCTTTCATTCCTCCCACTTCAGTATTTTTCAACATTGAAGTTTTTTTCAATATCCATGCAAGAAAGAGGGATAAAGAAGTTCTTCTGAGTCCCCTTTATGTTTTGGAACCAGTGTTCCAGAACAAGATTATGTTCATTATATTAGAGGTTTGTACATTGCCTGAAATAGGAGCACCAAACTGGTCATCTAATATTAAACTGGCATTTTTCAAAATTTGGAGCAGAATCCATGCTAGTAAGGAGAATTTTAAGTTTGCCTTCTTAGTCCTGTATCTTAAACTACTGGTGATTCTGAGTCACAGCAACAGCTACCTTAAAAATGCCAAATACTTCAGCAGTACTAGATGAAAAAGAAAGATGAACTACACAAAAGTCACACAGCAAGTTGGTGGCCTATCCAAAAATAAATTGCCAAATTCTGACATTCAGACACATACTTCTTTTCACCAATCACAAATGTGGGACTGAATCATTTGCAATTCAGAATCTTTTCTTGCACTGAATCATGACATGATTCATGTAATTGCTGCATTCTGAAATTTATGTTCATAACAGTTGGACTATTTTGCTGTATTAAAACAAATTTTCCATGACTTAGCCGATGTGCCTGACAATGTCTAAGCTTAAAGTGCTTAATTACATATGTAGAAGCTGTCAAGATAAAAACAACCCCCAAAAAAATCTCCAAAGCCCAATATCCCCCTCCTCCCAAAAAAACTAGAGTAAAAATCATCTCCCAAAACTTCCTAAAACTCAGACTTGTTCTAGCAAGCCAACCATTAGTGATGTGAAAATAGTGAACAGCAGCTCTTAAGAATCTGAAACACTTCTGGAATTTAATCAATAAAGCACTGATCATTCCATAAAGATCTCAGAAAAGAGAATATAAGATTACACAAAATTCCCAAACTAAGATGAGAACACCAACCTTAGTGTTGGTCCCACTACCTACTGCAGTCCTGGAAAGAATTTTCAGTAGTTGGAAACAAAACTGAATTGTAGAAGTAAATTATATTAACAGACCAGAATAATGTTTTCTAACTGTGCCCAACTACACCTTGCAAAGTTCCTCTGTAACAGCTGAGGTGAAAAACACATGAATTATTTTTTTTTCCACATTCACCTAATTTTAAAAGCAATTATTAAAAATAGAACATGTGGGAACAAGCCAGAATTTATTAGTGGAGAAAGACAATTCTGTTTTCTGAAAAGGATTAATTACCTTCAGTGCTCTCCAAAGGATAGGCTGATACAATCTACAAAGCATTTCCTCAGCTCCTTGGCGAACTTTACTTTGTTTATGAATGTAACTCAATATCTGAGAAAACAAAAACAAACCAATCTCAAACTCAGTTTTAACAGTACAATTCCTTTGATCAGTTTGGGTCAGTTGTCCTGGCTGTACTCACACCCAACTTCTTGCTCATCCCCAGCCTATCCCCAGGAAAACATAGTATGGAGGCAAAAGCTTTGACACCATTCAAGTACTGCTCAGCAACATCCAAAACACTTGTGTGTTATCAACTCTCTTTTAGCCAACAAATACAAAACAAGGCACCATATGGGCTGCTATGAAGAAAAGTAATTCTATTCCAGCCAGACCTAATACAGTATTTTAGTATGAAATCAAAACTTTCCACTTTAAAGTAACTGATCTGATTTTGCTTCTACTAGTTTATGTGATGCTTTAAAGGAACTTACTTCTCTAACTTTAGAATGAACAGAAGAATTTCTGGAAAGATGAATTCCATGATGCATGAAATCCTGAATGCAGTTATGTTCAAGTACCTACAAGCAAAACCACATAAAAGCTACTGTTAACAAACAATAAAACAACAGTAAGTACTGTAGGATATGCAGCAACTTATATTTTTCTCTAAACCACGCAACTGAAAATAGTCTTTGATATTGGTTTTTACTTGGCTTATGTATGGCCTGAAGTTTTTCATGCTAGGGGCCTCTGTGATTTCTGAAGTTTCAGAATATATAATTAATTATTTCTCAGAGCAAGTCCAGAATTCAAAAGCATCTCCACATGGTAAACATGAATTGCTTGGTGCCTGAAATTTGGTTGTAGCATAGTTGTGGTGCTACCAGAATACCTTTGATTATCTCCATGGAAATTCACAAAACCTAGACAAGTGTCTAAGTTATGAAATATATAGACTTGCATGCACTGAGTACTTCATTGACTTAGCTTCAGTAACACACAGAACTACTGTGTTTACATGAGCCAATATCTCAGTAGCAGAATTAAAGATGTTTAAATGCAACCAAGCTGATCCCAGTGGGCAAACATTCAAAACATGAGGTTGCTCTTTCTCCTTGACAATGCTAAAGGAGGCTCTTCCTTAGGGGAAAAAAAACCCACAAACCTCAAGGCTTGCTTAGCAACCTTTCCAAGTCATGTATCTTTTCCACCTTGAAATTCAAAACTATTCAAATAACGTTTCTGCTATTACCTGTAAGAATTCTCCTGATACCTTCTTCCAGGCCCTGAAGTAAACTTCTGAAATGTATTCCATCAAGGACCTGTATTAACATATGGGAAGCACCTTCAAGCAAGCAACCTAAGCATGCTTATTCACGATTCATAAAGGTAGCATCACGAATTTTTTGGTAAGTACTAGTAATTTTTATAGTTCTGTATATCAGTGTTATGGGAGAAGCAAATAACATGAAAGTAACAATTATGAAAAACCAAAGTTAATTGTTAATTAATGAACCCAAGTACTAGTAAAAAAAAATAAATCAGGAAATCTCTCTTATGATAGGAAAATAAAAGCAGAGATATTTTATAATTTACCTTACAACAAATGCATTACATTTTTCATAGACAAGTAGAAGTATACATCATTCTAACTGAAAGCAAGACCTCTGATTTTAATATGAAGAATTTTGTAACATTTCACTGAGTAATTAAAGGGGGAAAAATCCACATTTTTCATTCATCAGTCAATTAAGACATCTTACGAGAAAGCATCTACATAGAATCCTACCGAATTAAATTAGATTGCATATAGCCAAAAAATAACCCTACCACTGTACAGACCTATGATTCTCAAACACTGCAAGCAATGCAGCACACTTCATCTGACAGTTATTTGCTTTGGCTAATGCTAAATCAGCATCTCACTAAACCTATAATTGTACACATAGGCACATGCAGAGCAAGTATTAAGTTGCTGAAACAATATGGTAGTTACAGTCAGCAGATTTGAAGGTCTCTGGATTCTGATATATTTTGTCAATATACTAGGTCTTTTAGTGTGAGAAACAAGATTTCAGCCAAGCTCTTAAAGATCATTAAGAACTCTAACTGTGATGCATACCTTGGAAAGAATTCTAATTGGTTTTTAACAGTTCCATGTATCATTTTAATGAAGTTTACATTCCAGCAGAACAAAAAGCTCAAGAATCTTCTTCCCTGTTGATAGGGGGTAAAAAAGGAAGGAAAAAGGGAAGTCAAACTCCAGAGGAATACCCAAGTGCCACGTCAAAAAATCAGTAAATACAAAGCATAAATATCAAGATGACACCTTTCATTTTAACAAGCCTAGGTGAGGTTATTGCACACAAAATTAACATTATTATTTTTTAAGCAGAACTCAAGCATTACATTTCTTAATACTGTAAACACAAAACTAACATATCTGGATTACATATCTGCCTGCCTTTTTTTTATTTTCCAATATCCATTCTGTTTTGATGTGATTGCAAGTGTTATTCCATGAAGATAAGGGACCGTGTAACTTGGGACCTTCTTCAAAGCCACATTACAGCTCTATCAGGTGCAGCATCATTCACTGCAATGAGGGTGAAGGTCCCAGTAAAATAGTGTGTCAATACTGCCAGAACTAGGTATGGAAACACTGTGAATAAAGACACAGAGAACATCTAGGCCACCCAGGGAAATACATGTTCCAAGCAGCGAGGACAGTTCCTTTCCTGCTGCCTGATGGAAAGTAACAATTCAAACCTCCTAGAGCTACTCTAAATCAAACGGAGAGGAAAAAAACAAAATTGAGTTTTTCTCTAAACCAGTTTACTTCCATTTTTGCAGGACAGAAATGGTAATGACAATTTTGTGAAGAAAGGCAGTACAAGTGTGTAGATTGAGGCAGTAAGCCCTTGCTCTTCCAAACTCAGCAACATCTGTACATGGTATTAAGAGCCTTACACAGTATATGTACAGAGCCTCACTCTAGCTCATCTTACATATGAAGCTGCTGCAACTGAAAAGTTTGATCATACATAAGGGTGAGTCAGACAGTTGTAAGAATCTTTTGTACCTGTCAGCTTTCCAGCCAAAAATAAATCTGAAAATTAGTAAGGAAGTGTAATAGTAAAGAGCACGTTGGAGTTAGTTCAAAACATGTACTGAATAATTAGCAAAGGTTCAAAGGTACTTCCACCAAGAGTCGGACCAAGAGGTATGTTTACACATATAACAAAATATTTAAAAGAAGGCTGAGAATGCCACATAGAGTAGTGGTAGAGTGAAGGAAGCATATAAGCAGAAACGGCCCTTTAGTAGAAAGGATAAATGTCTTCAGATCAAGAAGTAATTCAGAACATCCAAAAAATTTCAAACTTAAAAGCTGAATACAATGTGAAAATCCTTGTCTAGAGATCTGGTGGAATCCTTTCTGTTGTCAAGGAGAGTTTCTACCAATAAAGTAAAATGACAAAATTGAATGGAAGTCACTTAACTCCAACTTCAGCATTACAATACATAGATTGGAGTCTCAGTCTTCCATCAACATCCCTGACAAACCAAAACGTCAAAGTCTTGACCTACAGTTCCTGCCTCAACAAGGCAAAGATGAGGACAAACTCAAAGTCATCTCATCCGTGCTCAACAGCACAGTTTGAGAAGGCAGAAAAACTGAACTCCCTGATCTTGCAATGAGACAAAAATGTGCAATTCATTATCGGTTGAATCTGCATAACACCTTCTCCTCCCTTTCATCCTTCCATAAGGTGTACCAGTCCAGGCCATCAATGATCTGTTAAGCTACCTCACTCAATGAACTCATGTCGTATCATCCAAACCATGGAGAGGAAAACAACATGGGATTCACTGCAACTTGGAAATTATATCAGCTAAATCTGCTACAGATTATGCTTTGGGATGTGCAATCTAAAAATCATTAGGTGTACTTTTATTCAGACCTGTAAAAAAAGCCTTACAGGCACTAAATAGAATATACAGGAGCTCAGTATCATGTTGATATTTGGTATGACTGTTAGCACTTTAGAAACAGACACAGAATGTAAGAAAAAGGTCCATCAGAGATCCTGGGGGCATGTTGGACAACATCAATACAAGAAATCTAACACTAGTTCCCCCGTATGGCTCATTTTGCTAGAGAGCATATGCATGGTCTGGGTTACCATTAAAAACAACTCTCTTAGGATGAAAAATCCCAAACAAAAGGACTTGCAGCAGAAGACAATAGTTTCGTAGCAACAGGAAAATGCACTGAATGCTTTGAATTTCAAGGCAATCTTCTCTCTGCAGAGCTAGAAAAATCCCAGAGTTAACCATTCTGGATCTAAACTGGCAGTTCACGTACTGAAGCTGGATTTCAGCTCAGAAAATGAGGCAAGTAAATTTAAATGCTTAAATCCATATAATGTTAATTGCCTGAAGAGTGATTCAAGTGACCAGCTGTTTAGTAATAGCTTTCTGAAGCTGAACTATTGACTCCATTGGCCAGAGGCAGTATGTTGCTACGTAAACTCAGAGCAACTTCAGATGCCTCTCAGAAGACAGAGAGCTACAACAGATCCTGTGTTTTATGTGGACATCTGAGGCAAATTAAAGCATTTAGTGCAGGAGAGGTCATTCACTTGAGCAATCAAATTCTTCCCCAGACCAGTGCAGATGAGGCTTCTGTGTAAAGTCTAATTTAGTTTCAGACAATTTAATGCAACTTTGTCTTGCAGCCTTTCCAGAATGAGCTGTGGTTCCCCTTTCACTTTCAACGATTTTCTCCAAGGATATAAAATGAGTTACGTATTGAGTTTAATGCAGCGATGTAATGGAGCTACAAGGGTAGCTTCAATGAGAAATGTAAGTAATGAAAGACCTCAAAAAACTTAGTGTCAGGTATCCAAAATCTGGCCTGTCAAACATTTCTACTACTTCGTTGCTACCATCATTTTTAAAATGCCATATCCTCACACCACACAGAACTCATTTTATGACAGAAGTTCTCATATGCCATCAAAAGGAATATATATTTTTTAAACAGACAAGGAGGAAGTAGAACTTCAGAACCAACGTCACGTTGTCTTGTCACTTAACAAGAAAAAAAGCTTGGATGCTACTATCTCTGTGCACAGGCACAAAAAACTTCAATACAGCAATTCTTCATTGAGAGAAACACAGGTAGTCAAATAAAATGATTCTCATTTTGCCATAAAACTGTTTTCCATTTATGCTGCTTTTAAAAAAGACTAGGGCAATGCAAGGTTCTAAATGGAATCATTTAGAAGGGAAATTATTTTGCTACAGTTATCTTTCTTCAATAAAATAAAAACTGCTATAAAAAAGAATTATACCAGGGAATGTTTGTAAGTACTGAGGGACATGCATTGGAAGCAAAGCACTTAGTTCTTATTACCTCAGGATACAAGAACTTAAGTGATGATTCAGATATACACTTTTACACTTTAGTTTGGAATAGAAACAAAGGGTTTTCCAAATGAAACAATCACAGCCATTTATAGTTTGGAGTCAAAGCTGATTTGTCTCATATTGTTACCTACAGTGCTGTAAAAAAAGGTTTAATGAAAAACTATTAACAGTAACCAAAGCCTACTCACATGAAATCACAGTAAGATATAAGTTTACTTACCTCCTCTTTTTTAATATATTTTACACTCATAAAACACTGAAGCAGCAAGTCCTTAACTTCATTGCTGTCCTCTGAATCATAATCAAAGCAAAGCAATGTCTGATGTAGATTCCATACACGAACTATATCTGCACCCTGACAGGAAAAAAAAAAAGCCCACATTTTAGCGAAGTTGGGTAGAGCTTCAATGTGAGAAGCAGTATTTAAAGGATACTAAATAATCAATTTGTAATGCATTGCTACAGACAAAAAATTTTCAGATTGTAAAATTCTGAACATTGACTTTTGCTACATTTGGAAAATTTAGAAAAACGTGTAACTTCAGAAATATTGATTTCCAACAAATGAAGACGTGAACAAGTACAGAAAGAAAGCTCCTACGTCCTGCAAAATAAATGAAAACTGTTTTATTCTGTCTTTGTAACTTTATGCAACAAAATCAGTTAACAGGGAAAAATAAAAGAAATAAGCAAAAGCAGCTGCTTACTGGGTTAGTGAAAAAGATGAATGCCACAATACTCTAAGTAACTCACATTTTAAGAAAGAATTTCAGTCTATTAGTAGAGAAGTAGAACAAATTTATCTGCAGAGATACAGAAAGACAGAAAATTAAGCTTCCCTCGTGAGAAGTCTCTATGAGCAGCTGAACACAGTATTTAAAAACTGAATTATTTAGAAGAGTTAATTGCCATCGGACCTCACAAATGAGCATAAAACCCACTGGTCCACTTGTGAAATTGATGCCAACAAACCTTCAGTTTGCTCGTAGCAAGCAACACCAAAAAGACATTCGTAACCAATATATACCCTGCATTCCTGAATTGAGCAGAACTATGACAGGTAAAACGAGCTACCCTGACACAAAAGGTATTTTGGAAGGGCAATCTTTCTCGGGGTATTCAGTAATAATGTGGGAGCCAATAGCTTCAACATACAGTGGCAACTTTATTCAGACTTTTTCTCAGTAGAATGATACACAGTGTCTTTCCCAGCTGCTCCTTCCCTTCCAGTCCTTTTTCCCACCACATTTCACATACACGTTGGATAGCATCTCGTAGGATTTTCTGGGATTCAGGTAATGCAAGAAGAACACCTACAGCCATAAGAAAATAATTACTTACTGCAATGAACCAAATTATTCCTATAAACCACTGCTCTATTAGTACATGAGCTACACCCCAGCTTTTGCTATATTTACACAACACCTTACTATTGCGGATATTTAGTTAGCTTTGTAACTTCTAAGGTTTTGGCCATGTGTTTGGATAACTTAAGTTTTGCCTTAGCAATAATGTAAGCCATAAAATAAGGGAAGTTTGTGTCATTGGGTGAACAGTTAGGAGATGGATAACTACTTAAGTTCCAGTTTCTAGACTTTGCAAATGATTTTTAAGTAAATGCTCCTTTGTCTCATAAATAAGAGATCACATCACTGCCAAACTTTTTCTGCTGTAAATTCTGTTCCTTAGGCCAGTCAGGTTAAACAAAAAGCCCAGTACAGTTATCTGTTAAAAACCAGCACGATGCAGTATTCTGTAACAAACAACTACGCACCATTCAAAATAAAAACACATTCCAGAAGAGCTTTGTAGTCTACAGTTTCATCCATTGCAGGTATGGAAGCAGTAACTACGGCTGTCACTCCTTGGATCACAGCTACAGTTTGTTTCTGAAAGAAAGCAGCATTGAGGAAACGATTCTGACATTTGTTTTAGACTTGGAAGATAATTATGACATGAAACAAAACCTTAGCAATAGAAAGCAAAGCTGAATTGTTACTATGCTTCTGGTTTGAAGAGTATGCTGGCACTCAAAAGCTACCAATAAAAACCAAAAGCACAGATTTTTAAAGTACATCCAGCTCAAGAAGTTTCAAAGAGCTTTCAGCTCCAGAGAGTTGATAACTCTGTGACTGCATATGTGTATCCACTCCTCTATTATAAACTTCCATGTGCAAAAAGACCACTTGGACCTCCATTTCAGAGCTAAAAGCTCCTTAACTAGCATGGTCTGTGCAATTCAAAATTCTATAGATCCAGGTACATGGCTCTACGGGCATCTGCACATGATGGATTTTCTACAAGCCTCTAGGTCTCTGTAGTCATTTCCCCACTGCATTTATCTTTTCCTTCAAAATTAAATAACCATTTTTCCCCAATGTGATCAAGACTATGTGGATTACAGTACAAGAGTACGTGACAGACGGTCTGAGTCAGAGAAATTCTGTATAAGCTAAATCTGTGGGACAGGTGTTGAAATCTAGATTTCATGACCTTCATTCAATAAAAATATGTAACAAAATCAGGCAGTAAATTTACTGTATGTCAGATACTGAAGGAATTATCAGAGATATCAACATTTATGTACCAAAATCAGACACACTCAACTCCAGAGGAAAAAAAATAAGTTCTACCCTTCACAATTAAAATTATCAGCTGATCTAGTATTTCACGGAAATAGACCAATCATAAGTTCAGCTTAACCCAAGCACGCCAGTTAAGAAGTTTTCTTCCCTGGAAAATATGGCATTCTCATTATTTACCATTTCTGGAACTATTTCACCTCCCATGTCATCATCTGCAACCCCTGGCCACGTCTCCACAGGACTCTCCATCAAGCTCTCTGACAACAGCTGTGTCAGTTTCTCCCATAGTACTTCTTTATGCTTTCTTGTCAATTCTTGAAGCAGTTCATTCAAGTCAAAAGGATCAAATGTATTTTTCTGTAAGTGGTCAGAAGATATTATACAATTCCATGTCAGTGAACTGGGTTATATTTCACCATATTTCCTGAAATCAATGGGGTGTTTTTACATTAAAGATTAATTTCCATTCTTCTGCAGTTATAAAGTAGCTTACAGGAGTTGCATTTCTCCACAGAATAGCATGAAAAATTTCTACTGATTCACTTTTTATTGTGAAACAAGAGTGCTTCTTTTAAGACTGAAGCCTTTGGCCCCTGACAGCAACACTACTGAACATAAATCACATCCCTACAATATCAACTTCTGTCTCTCATGTGTTCTCAGAACTACATTCCCAATGCAGATAATTCCATACCACTAGTTATGAAGCTCACAACTGCACAGAATTCAATTAATTGATCACATTGTTGCTATCTTAAATATAGACTGATGATGGCTGTTGAAAGAAAATCCTTATCAAGGTCTAGGTCTGTAACAGTACAGACACTACAGATTGTGGAATACAATCTGCATAGAGCAGTATTCTGTATACAGCACTATTCTAAAGTCTTCCCCATCAAGCTTAACTCCTGAGCACAGTAACCCCACAACTTCCTCTTTAGCTCTGCTGAATGGGAAGCCACTATCAAGTGGCACTAAGAGACTGATCTGAACTATTTCCTCAGAAGAACCTTCCTTGCTAGAAGAATTTACCTCAAAGACACAAAATGCCTGTTAGCATCAAAGCATAAGAAAGCTGCTAGGAAAATGAATAGGCAAAGGAACGATGAGATGACAGAAAATAAACACACTCAAGAGGAAGCACTGATAATTTTTGAAATTGCATTTGTGATACTGAAGTGAAGGTTTAACCGATCAAAATCACTTCAGAGGAAAAAGGGAGAATCTCCATCACATTGAAATAAAAATATTTTTAGTTTGTGAAGATACTAGAAAACAGGAATCAAAAAAAGAAAGAAAACAGAAATTGAAGGGAAAAAAAATAGCAAAAGAAACATCTGTAAGTATAAGGAGGTTCCCAGAAGGGTATGAGAAGAAAGATTCTGTTACATATTTATAACAGAATTTCTATCTCATTCTACAGCTGGAAACAAATACAATAGACCAAAGGCCACAGAGGGAGTTCTGTAGCCCTCTACTTCAAACAAACCCAAAAGACAGGATATTAAGATTGTACTGTTTTGAACAAAAAGAATGAATTCATAAGAGGACTAAACTTTTCTGATCTTTCCTTAGGATTTTAAGAGATACAATTATTCCAAAACCTTTGAGAGAAAAGGATGTCACTCAATGACAGTCAGATACATGACTCCTATTTTTCTAAGATACAATGTATTTTCATGAACTGGAACAGGATTTAGTGGAAAAAATAATGTGCAGCACCTCTCAAAGACCTCGGCACCAAAATACGGCAATATTTTAAAAATATTACAAAGAAAAAAAAACCAAAAAGCCCACAGCAAACCTTGATGGAAAATTAACAAACGCCTGGAAATTCAGAACACTGAGAAGAGGGAAAAGGAAAATTAAAAAGTGAAGAAGAATTAGAAATGAAAGACACTGAAAGAAACAGCAATATTAAGAATGTAACTTTCAGAGGTTAAAAGGGAAAATTCTAAGGCTAGAGCACAAAATAAGTAGGAAAAACTGCATCTGCAACAACCACACGTGAAAATGTGAGCTAGTTTATGAACAACAGAATTTTAACTCCCACAACTTTTTCAGTTATGGTCTTTAAAGCAACATTTGAACTTCCTTTCCACTGCAATTATTCCAGCATATCTGCAAGTACCAGGGGAAGTTTCTGTTTCTACATCATAAGCTTTCAGCATTAATGTATTTCATGCACATGTATGTTGGCTCACTTACAGGTTTCTGAGTATAATGCAAGAAGTCTTCAACTGACTCTTTACACACAACTTGTAAAAACGCTTCACGTTTCATTGCGGTCGGGATTTTTCTTGCTTTATAAAACAAAACAAAATGTTAGCACAATCGATTTTTTTGGCCTTGGCGAACAACGTCCAAATTTACATTCATTTATATAGATATAAATCAAAGATGGTTTGACTCCCAAAACACTTTGTCGCAGTTGTTCAAGTCAGCACTTACACTGGTAACAGCACAGTTCACAGGGTTTGCATACTTTCTTTTTACTTATTTATTAAGCAACAGATTTTTTTTTTTTTCTGCTTGGGCTTTGGGTTTTTGTTTTTTTGGGTTTTGTTTTTTTGGGTTTTTTTTAAATTAAGTTCATACCGCACATATCCCCTACTCAGCTCATCATTCCCGCTGATTGTATTTGCTTCTACGGCAAGTACTGATGACCACCAGAATACTGTCTCCCTTTCTCTTGTCAAGACTAAGAGAAAGAGGCACGGCCGCATCACTTGGGAAACTGCCAAGACAGCCTTCACTGTGTGTGTGAAGCTGTATCTCGGAACGGGGCGGGTGCCGAGCCCGGGCACGGTTCCGATTCAGCCAGGAGCGACTCACTTGCTAGGCCACCGCCAGGTCCACCACACGGCCCCACCCGGCAGAGGAGGAAGTGAGAAGACAGGCCGCTTACCCCGCACTCCCTCAGGAAGAAATCCTCGTAGGTCTACGGGTTACGTTTCCAACACCGCGCAGCTGCCTGTGTAAGAGGGAAACAAAAGCGGCGGACCGTACAGATTGACAGGCGGAAGAGCCGCACCGCGCTGCGCCTCTTAGCAACACTCTCGACGGGAAAACCTGTCCCTACGAACGCTGCACAGCCGGAAGAGAAGCCAGTCCCCGTGCCGCTCAGAGACACGACAGCAGCCCCTCGCACCCCCGGGCGCGGCTCCGAGACGGTGCGGCTGCCCGCGGCTGCCCCTCGCAGCCCTGCCCGCCCTCCTCACGCTGCGACGCAGCCAGCCCCGGGCCCGCCGGCGCGCGCCGCCCGCGCTTTCGAATTCTCCCGCGGCGGCCGTTGAGCGCGGGCGGGAGGGCGGCGCGCGCCGCGGAGCTCCCATCTCGCGAGACCTCGGCTCTTGCTCCTCCCGGCGCGCTGAGGCCCAGCGTACCCCTGCGCTTCCCCTGGTGGCCGCGGGGTGGCGCGGTGCTGTGCTCTACACCGGCACCGGGCTGCGCGCTAAAGCTGCCCTAGCGCCTTTCTGGGGCTGCCTCGGAGAGGCAGTCGGATGCGTTATAAAGAGGAGGTTTTCAGTCATGCCTTCCGTCTGCCTGGGGCGTCTTGGTTCCTCGCTGCTACCCCCTGCCCGAGGCCACCGCTGCCCCGAACCCCCGGGCCAACGATTATGGCGGGAAAGAGAAGCTGCAGTTTTCAGCGTGGCAGAAGGAGCAGAGAGGTTGTGAGGGAGAAGGCGCTAGGCAGTAAATCTCCCTGGAGAGGACGGGCTCAGTGTAGTCTGGACAGCTGTAGCTCAGGCAGTAGCAGGGAGCGCAGGCCCTGCTTCTCGGTTTTAAACCCGGCTACAGTGAAAGGCTGCGGGACTGCTTTCACTTGATACTAAAGGCTGGCTTGCCTACACGCGTTCCCCTGCATCAGTCACCCAGAGGTGGCTGACAGGGACTAAATCTACATACCAGCTTACTGTTACTTTCCTGTAGCTCTTAAGTCTCACTGCTTTCAAACGGGGATGAGGCAGTTTAAATCCATGTCTAGGCTTAAGAAACAGTACGACTGCTCCTGTGGCTCTAGGCTTACATGGACGTAGGATTCTCACGGAAGCGCTTCTGCTAGCTCCCAAAGCCAGCATGGGGCATTTGATTGCGCTGGTGACTTCCCCCCCAGTGCTGGCAGATACGCATTCGATCTCGGTCGCAGTGAACAGTAGAGGTAGTGCAGGTGAAGCGCTGAACAGCCTCCGCCCCTGAATGGATAAGGGACTGCATAAGCCAGATGCTATTCACACTTCGGTAACTAAAGGAGGTTTTTAATAGATTGTGAAATGCTGTTTTTTGGTTTTATCCAGCACTTAATCTTTTGGTGCTGGGAAGCGCTGCACAGTTCCTCAAATTACGTTTTCAAGTTTTGTAATATTCCCTGTCCCAGTGGTGTGAGCTCTTCTGCAAACCAAAACCAGTCAATATGCCTTGTTAAGGGCTTAACTTACATACTTCAATTTTGCATGTGCAGTAGCAATAGTGCTTCTCAGTACTTCTGCTGTCTGCTCAGAAGAGGTAGGTGCTTAACTGAAATTGTTTACTTGTCTCTGAGAGCAGTACAGCAGCTGCTGCTTCGCTGTGTGAACAGAAAAACAACAGTAATTTTCTGAAAACTTCCCACATCTGATTAGAGTTTTCCTGGATTGGATTTTTTGAAAACATGGAGGAAGACGTAGTTTACTAAATACGTGTAGAAATTCACCGCTTTAAAAGGTAGTATTTATGCCTTCTGCTAATGTTTAGTTTCTAACATAGAATCTTACTTAATCATCCTGCCTCTTGCAGGATCAGTTTGTATTCAACATTAGGAAGGACCTGTCACATTTTCTGCTACATATACTTGGCTCACAGCCATCTTTCCTGGTTTATTTTTAGATGTTTACTCAGAAACTATTTGGGTTTTATATAGTTTGAAGACTATGAGATGAAAAACATTTTTTTTTTTAAATATATGCTTGCTTTGTATAAATTCTGCAGTGCTTTAAAAAAATGTACATAACAGATGAGTGATGTTACTGAAAGCAGATTTCAATTTCTGAACTGTAAACTGAGTCCACACAAAGCTTCTGAAATAAGTGGAATTTAAAAGAGTTATGTGCCAGACAGAAAAGACTGTAGGCAGTGCAGGAGAATGGGCTACAAGTTGTAATTGAGACAGTTTCCTAACCAAGGCAGGGACAATGTGACAGAAGTGGTTAGCAACCAGAAACTGTACTTCTTGAACAACATAAGCTATGAACTGGCAGTTCAGTGTCACACTTTCTGTCCACTTGAAGACAAACACAAGCATACCATCTAGACAAAGGGCTGTATCCTTTCATTTGTGAAAAAGGTAAATTACCAACATCCACCTATAGCAACCACTGAGGAAGGCCCCAAGACAGATGGAACCCTGATCAAACACTTGAAATAGCATCAGTCCTTCAACCCTAATCCCCACACTGTGACAGCCTGCAGGCTTTGACTTCCAGAAGCAGGCTACTAAAATAAAGGAACAATATTCTGCTCAACAGTAAAGACGAATCAAGAATTAGTGTTAAGACTTTCTTGTTAGGTATTCAGCTAAATGCAAGAAGCCTGTGAAACAGTTTGCTTGAAGTAAGTTTCATGAGCCATCATCCTACCTGTAGAGCAATTAAAGCAATATAGAAGTATGGAAACTGGCATGTATATGTTGTGCTAATGCCTGTCCTTTCTGCATATAGTAACAAATTTGGCCATTTTAGATCCCAGCTGATGGATGCATTTATCATCTCTTTTGCGGACTGCATATGTCATTAGTATATTGATTAGTCTTTCAATTAGATGCTACATTAGTCACCTGGTTACTGTTTATTTAGTCAGGCACATACTCATTTAGCAAACAAACTAAAACATATTTTAGCTTATAATTCATGTTGCATAGCAACCACAGAATGACTTTTTCATAGTATTGAAACTCGAAGTTGACGCAGATAACAACAGGCTGAGTAACACCAAATTATTCATTTCAAAGGACCAGACAGGGAAAGAAGAGAGACAGAATAGTGTTTTGTAGGGTTGTTTGGTTTTTTTTTTTTTTCAATAATTCTGCATGAACTGCAAGCTAGTAATGAAGCTACGACTCTATTTTCAGTTTTGCTAATGTTCTCCCTTTCAGCAGTACCAAATTACATGCTTCTTTTTGACATATCTGTTCATCTGTTCAAAATAATCTATACTCTGTGATAATAATCTCTTATTTATTATCATTTTCCTGTCAAGTCAAGTTAAGGCGAAAATGAAAAATGGGCCTTCCACACACAGTTGCTGAGCAACAGCAAATAAAGGTTTGCTTTTGTGCTGCTGAATCTTTAGTCTTTATTCTTGTTGGTGGCCTGTATAAGAGATCTCAATTACAAGTGCCTGACACAAGCACATCACAGTTTGGACTATAGCAAGTATTCTGTTTTAACCTAAATGACTTGCATTATAAAAACTCATGAAAAAAAAAGGCAACAGGTAACCCCCTGGACACTTTCTGGACACTTGCATTCTTTTCATATTTGCAGTGTTCTTTTCTAGATGATTGTTTGTGCTGACCTTATTGTACACATTAGCTACTAACTTCTTAGAATTGTTACTCCTGTTTCCTTTCATCTGAGTATGTAGCAAAAATTGCTATAGTTAGTACAGTAGCCACAAAATCTGCTCATCCTCCAAGGCAGGCTGTTAATAATTTACACGCATTCATTTCCCTTGATTTTTTGATCTTCACATACTTTGATAAATAATCCGAACAGCATGGGAGAGAGATGGAAATTTCACACTATTCCAGTTCTCCAGATCTCCCCTTGCCTGAAGGTAATCCTGCCAATCATGCCATCCTTTATTCAGAGGCAACTGTCAGTTTTCAATGGTGGTGTGCTTAGACCTTGAAACTGCTTATTTCCTTTAAATTATTAATATTAACACAAAACTATTTCAGAGTTTAAGAGATTAAGTGGGGGGGCATGGGGGGGAAGGGAAAGCCCAAAAAACATTCACTACAGAAAAAAAAAAAAAAAAACAACAAAAAAAACCCCAAAACTTGTTAACTGGAACAAAAATAAGGCAATAAATTGCACAGAGGCAATGCAAAAGCTTTTCTGCAGAGCCACTCCCTTGGGCAGCTGTGGATGCTGCCATAGGACCCAGCTGCCGCCCCGTGGGAGCTCGCAGGTACTGCTTGTGTTAAGTCACAGCCTGCTGAATGCAAGGCCTGAAAGCACAGCAATTGTATTTTTCCTTATTAGAACACATTTATTGTTACTTGCCTTATTTTCCTGCTCTTACTGTTCTCCCTCCTTCCCTACAAGCAGCGTTATAAATCACAGTCACTTCACTCTGCTCACTATTCCTGCTGTCAAAACAGATTTCTGCAGTGCTATAAAATGCTCACAAAAAGAAATTGCAGTTACAGTATCTGCATACCTACAGCAAGCATCTTCTAGTATAAAGGCATTATCAACGTCTTTCAGGATATTAGGTATCAATGAGTACATAGGCAATGCCAGTTTGTCAGTTGGCTTGTTCCAGATATAAACCACACCAATTACATTTGCCATGTCTAGGTTACGAGAACGCCATTAAATTTAACATTCAGATTTATTAGAGAGTTACAGCTTTCTGCTCTCATCCTATCTTAGTCTTTCTAGATAAAGAGAGGAATTGTATCTAAATTAGAGCTACTGTTGTCATTGATCCTTCAAGTACTATTAGAGGTTTTATAGCGATAGACATGCATCAGCTGGATATGACACCATCTCTGTTCCATCTGTTAGTAAGAAACATGAATATAGTGTAAAGTACCAGTGAACATGGTTCACTCATCCATATGAGTTTATATAAATATATGTATGCATTGACATGTATACACAAACAACAAACTACATTGCCTGCAGAATACAGCAGCAATTGTCAGCATTGGCTTTATCAAGGCTGAGGTGGGAATCATAAAATAGTTTTGGTTGGAAGGGACCTCAAAGAACATCTAGTTCCAACCCCCTGCCATAGGCAGGGGCACCTCCCACTAGAACAAGGCTCCTAATCTGGCCTTGAACACTTAGTTCAGCGCCACCTCACTAGACCAAGATCACATAAGCTGCAAGTTTCCTGAAATCATGGAGCAGTTGTTTTATTTCACAGTCCCCCATGACTAAATGCTTTCAGAAAAATATTTTGGCAAATTAACCCAGGTATTATTAGGTACCCATTATGAAAATCAATTCTTTCAGTGACACCACTGTCTCAGAGCAAAGGGGGAGAGCAGAGGCCAGTGGGAACCATGCCTGATTTTTCACTGCTTTTCAGCTAGGATAACTTCAGTTTCTACTCCCAAAGATGCCTTCAGTCCACATCACTTGAGTCTTGTACAAGAAACAAAGCGCATAGGCAGCTAAGAAAGGCTTTTCAGACTAGAGTCTGCACTACCATCTAGTGGAATATAATGGTGTCTTCAGAAAACAAAGTATGCAGTAAGTAGTATAAATTTTAAAAATTGAAAAGTTCATTGTGAGAAGCAAGGTAGGCAAAATTGAAATACTTCATAAAAACTTTGAATAAAGCATCTTGAAAAAACATACTGAATTTTTTAAACGTGCCCTAAAGCTAAGTAGCTTAAGACTATTAACATTTAAACCTCTTTTCAGAAAGCTTAGCATTTAAAGCCTTCAATTACAACTTAATTTACATGCAGATTAATGATTTACCAAATAAAGCATAAAGAACCATCATTGCTACAAATACCACTCTATAAATCACAAACAGCCATCTCTGTGATCTCGTTTTCATTACCTTTCACTTCACTTCCATCACCTGTGCAAATGACAAGCCTAGAGGCAATCCAGGTTCTTCGGATGCTGTTGTCAATTTGTCCAATTTATCCAGCTGGGCTCTGAGCTGGAAGTTACAACAGAGCACCTGTTCAGTCGCTACATTTACATTAGCTCAGAGAACATTTAATGGTTCGTGCAAAAACAGGTAAAGGGTCTTACCAATTCCAGGTTGCAAGCGTGCAAAAACAGGTTAAGGGTCTTACCAATTCCAGGTTGCAAGCATTGCATCAGGATAACTTGAGCTAAACTTTCAAACAGCAATGAAAAAAAAAACCATGCAAGATACCTGAGGGATTCCAGCCTATAGGTTGGAGTATTTCTCCCACATTGAAGTCTGCATGAAACAGTTTTCATGCAGAATATTCTTTAATCAATTATTAATCTGTGTGAAATAACTGCCAGTCTCTGAGTTTGTAGAGTAACAGGTTAGCTTGCAAATCCAGATAAAGAACAAAAAAAAAAAAAAACAACTTTATTTGAAATTCCGTGCTGGAAAGAACCACCAGCTACTGAGCACTTTAAACAACAGGGGCAGACAGGTTGGCCTCACTTTGGCAGCACCTGAGGAAACAGATATGCTGTAGTCTGCACAAACTGGATCCCACTGTGGGTGACTGGCAAGCAATATTCCCTGCAGATGGTGAGAACAGAGACCATCGCCTCTATCGCATGAATACAGATGAGAGAACTTTCCTCCCAGAGGTGCCATCTCATCTGGCAGCTAAATTCACTGCGTAGCACTGAAAGAAGTAAGTGGGTTTACTTTAGCTGCTTTGCATTTTTCAGGTAATGTCTTTCAGAAGGTGGCTGAGAATACTGCTGAGAGCCTGACAGCCTCAGCAATCAGTAGGAGAGCATACAGTGCTAGTTAGGCACTTTGTCAAGGTGTATAAAGACACCATCTGTGATTAGCCCAAATCCTTCAGCAACCAGCTACAGCCACAAATAGGTCTGGGATCATCTGAAGTTTTAGTTCTACCAAATATCAATAGTAACATCCAATACTCACAGTTTATTTGGGCAAATATATAAATACATTGGTTAAAACACAAACCAGTTTTGTACTCTGCTCCTGGCTGAGAAAATATTCCAAATAACCACGTAGGTAGCTGTATTGGCAAATAATGCTCTTAGATGGAGACTGGACAAACTAAACAACTAGCCAAAGCCAGTTTAAACAGTAGAGCAAATACTAAGAAAAAGTCTAGACTTGGCTGAGCCCATCAAATTGCTATCAGATCCATCTGGACCTGTATCTTGCATAATTACTTCTGCTCTTTAACAAGAGCATTCTTTTGCAGTTGCTGGTCCAGTCCTGCAGGACTGAAAGGAAGGTTTGATTTTGATCCAAGTTTGGAAAATGCAGACAGCTGGCACTGTCAGGAAGCATCTTATCCAGAAGCACCTTGCCATGAGGGAGTTATGAAGGTAAGCAGGCTTTTATTTGGTGCTAGCTGCATTCCCATTGATGAGCAGAAACCCCTTATTATACTATAAAAGGAAAATATATCACCTAAGGAAAAAAAAATCAAAACTGAACATAATTGTATAGCTAGCATCAATAATGATTATGCAGTGGGGTCCCTTCTAATGTGATAGTGACCAAATGACAAAGTTCTACAACTTGTAGTTATATGCCTGATGGAAAATGACTATCAGCTCTTCAGACAAGTTGTAGCTTCTTAAGGGAAGAAGTACCTTAAAGGCTCCAGAGCTGGATGCAGTACTCCAGGTAAGGTCTCACCAGAGCCAGAGCAAAGTGGCAGAATTGCCTCTCTATCTTCTGGCTGCACTGCAGCCCAGGATGTGATTCACCTTCTGGGATGCGAGCTCACAGTCTGCTCATGTCCAGCTTCTCATCCACTCTGAAGCACATAAAAGCACTCCCAAGTCCTTTTCTTCAGGGCTGCATCAACCCCCAGCCTGTATTTTGTATCTAGGATTGCCCTGACCTAGGTGCAGGACCTTATACTTTGCCTTATTGAACTTCATGAGATTCTTCCCAGCCCACCTCTCCAGCCTGTCCAGGTCCCTCTGATGGCACCCAACCCATTCTTCAGACCTATCAGGTGCACCACTCAGCCTGGTATCACCTGCAGATTGCTGAGGGTGCCTCCATCTCGTTGTCAATAGCATTGATGAAGATATTAAACAGCACTGGTCCCCATACAGACCCTTGAGGGACACCACTTGTCACCTGTCTCCATCTGAACAAGGAGCCATTGACTGCTACTCTTTGGATGCCAGTCATCCAACCAGCTCCTTGTCCACCCATTAAATTCGTATCTCTCCAGCTAATGTCACACCTTGTTAGAGACAGTCATTGTGGGCTATCAGCCCTGCCCTGCCACATGTATTGTTTTGAGACAATAGAAGATTGAGCTATCACAACCATTTATTGAATATATACATGCATCATAATGTAGAATTACATGAGCAAAAAAGGCAATCTGTACAAAATTGATTACCCTTTGTTCTCATTTCAACTCTCACCATTTGCTGCAGCTCTGATAAAGGATTCGAGACAGAAAATTAAAACTCTTTTAATCCAAATCCAAGTGATATGCATGCTGATTTGCATTTGGTTTATACACTGCTGTAGTCAAGAAAGTTGGCTTTCTTGTCAGTGAAGCAGAGGAAATGTAAAAACAGTTTTGATAGTAGAGAACATGTGTTGGTACATACAGGTAACAAAGCTTTTCTTAGCTATTTCTTAAACATCTTCATATGTTCATATTTTAAGGCACAGGATAAACAAGATCTACATTGAAAGCTATCAGTTGATACTGAATACGTTGGCTTGATAATGAGATGCAGTTTTTGCCCAGAGGAGAAATTATGTTCATCCTTCCTACTTCAGTATGAATGGAACAATCAGAATTTGGTAACTATGATACAGTGGTTTGTTTCCACTATGAAAAGAATCAATCTCATCTAGCCAGTCACATTCTGTTCCAAATTCACTCAGGAGAATGTTTCTAAAGAGTCTGGCATCCAGGAGTGATTACAGTCAATGGCAAATACTACTGCTGAATTGGAATGACAGTTCAGTCTCTCCATTTTAGATTCCTAAAAGGGAACTCAGCTCTATTAAGAACCTACCCCTAATTTTACATTGTGAGCTATTTTGGAAACCTGTCCTATATACTTTATTCAGTTACTCACTTTGTGCTATCATCTCACATTCACCAAAACACAGCATTATTTTCTGCCTTAAGACTTTGGAAGACAGAATGTGCAAATTTTGTAAGTGTAGAGTCTTCCAACAGATTGTCTCCAGACTTCACTTAAGACATGGAACAGAATCAGTTTAAAGCCCATTTGTTGGCTATGGATCAAATTCTAGGGAGTCACTGGTCAAGCTGTACAGCAGATGTCCTTCCACCACAGGCCAAGCCAAGGCAAAAGACAATGATGCTGAACTGCTGCTCTCAGCCCTCCTTTACTTAGGTCAGCTTTCTCTTTCTGCATTTTCACATTGTTTTAATCAGAACTCTGTGTTTTTTCCATTCTTAACATTTTAATGGAGAACTAGCAAAGAAAATATGTATTTCATAATAAATAACATTTTATATGAATAGATGATTGTATAGAGATAGATATTCATACATTCCAATATAGAGTGAAGCCTTCAAGTGGAAATGATTTCTTACAAAGAGCCTCTCCCTATTGCCCAGTCCACCAGAATGTAACAGCAGCAAAATTTATAATGTAACATTGCTAAAATTGTCTTGTATAAAATGTGGCCATGAGAAGGCCATCACTGTATAGAGGTGTATGCATGCATGTCACACACATCTGTGACAACATTCATGTGAAAATGAATTTAGACAAACTGAAATGAGTCAATTCTTAAACCTGAAAAAGACAAAAAGCTACATCTATGGTAGGCACTTTGGTATGTCTAGTAATGTAGGCATATTCTACATCTAGAATTAAGGTTCTGTCAGTAATCTTACAATAAAGCTAATTTCAGGAGTTTATTATTCTGCTTTATATTTTTTTCTTGGCTGTGAGATCATTCTAGAATCTTAGCTAAATAATATACTTTGTCTGTCTAATTGCATACTTATTCAAGAATGAGGGTACTGGCTCGGAAAGAGCTTAACTGTTCTCCTGGATTCCTAATGCACATTTTTATAACAGTCTGAGAAAACTAAACAAAAAAAGAAAAATCAGTTCTGAATACAAAAGAAAGCTTCCCATAAATCATAAAATCAGAGTTATGAGCTCAGCTGTTTAGGCTGATAGTCTCCCTTCAGCTGTCTACTTTTATCAGTTTGTGCTAATTGTATCACTGCTGTAGTCCTGCAGCAGACTATGGCAATGCTTCAGCAGAATGCCATTATTAAGCAATCTGTGAGGACCACTGAAGTGCAATTTTTCATGCACCAAACACATTAAGTTGCAACAAAGCAACTGTAAAAATGTTCAGTTTCAACTCACTTTCATACTTCCTCACCTACTGGTGTTCCTCACCTACTGGTGTTCCATTTTACTATGGCAGAAGCTACAGCAGAATATCCTATTTAGCACAATATTGTATAATAAAAAGAACATGTCTCATCCGTATGCCTACTGTATGAACTTACATTGCAAGCTGATTTGTGTACCTTATAAAGCAGTGAAAAGTGGCAGTAAGGATAGTCTTAAGTGGTTAGTTTTTGGCTAGAATACAGAAAAATGCATGTCCTCATACCTTCAAAAGGTCACATGTCTAGTAGTAGAGAGTACAGGAATAAATAACAAAATCCAAGTGAACCTCTATAATAAAACTGGACTGTTAACATTTACTGCATTGCATGAAAACTCAGATGCAGAAACTGACTCATGGACCTCATCTTCTATTTATACAATACTTATAGAATTCTCTTTTTTTTTGTTTATAATATTCAATAGCATGATTTTTCAATAATACATCTATATATAAATATTAAAATGTTATATATTTGTACATTTTAAGCTAGCCACACTCGGCCAGAAACACAATAAAGTAAAAATAGGGGCTTTTTTTTCTGCAGTTTGTTTCTGAAGAATATCACACAATCATTAAGACCATTGTGCTGCAAAGACAAAAGAGATTCACCTGAAGAAATTAACATGCACTTAGAAGAAAATATCTATATACTTTATCGAATTTTCCTCTGAATTCAAACCAGCATGAAAGAATTATAAAAAATAGCATCTATTTACATGGTACAGTATACCTTGGTGATATATAAAACAAGGCAAGAAAACAGCAGAACATATTCTCACTTTCTAATAGGTACAGCCATCATAGAGATCAACTGAAACACATAAGGTTACTTTACTGTACTATTGCACGTTATAGTAACACCAACAATTGTTTAGCAAATTAAAATGCAAAGCTTAACAACTGAGCAATGCTATGTCTACATAAAATGATCAAGTGTTACAAAATTATTGGGGATGTGTCTAAGAACTAAATCAGTAAAGCTATAAAAATAATGTTGGTACATCTGTGAGGACAGCGCTCAAAAAATATATAAAGGTTGGCAAAATTATCCATGGGCCTAACTTGCACCATGTGGCCTTGTACCATCTTCTGTTAGATCATACCTGAGAATGAAGAAAACAAAGGATTTTTTTTTTTTGTTGGCATTTACTATGTATTATTACAACTATTAAGAAACCAGTTATTAGTAAGGAAATATTATACTTACCACTGCGTCCAGCCTTTAGCAAGTTCTTCAGATGCCAGAGGTATTAATAACTGTGGAAAGTTCAAGTAGCAATCAGTGCATTATGTCTGTCTTTTGTTCTGTGTCTTTTAAAGATCAAATCTGACAATCCTGTCAACTACATTGTAAGTAATGTCATTAATAAACAGTCTAGTTTACATCCTTACCATCACGGCTATCTCCTATCTGCACAGCTTGTAATAAAGTTCCAAACTGCTGGTTTTGGCCTAAAACCCTGTACCCTTTAGTGGTACAGCAGAGCACCTCACAAGCTTAAATTCTGAAGATGTCCTGTTCTTGGCAATGGCAGGCAGATGGTGTCTTTATGCTAACAGCCTTCCTGGTAAACAAGAAATTTAAGAACTCTTCACCATGAACTGACCACAATTCTGATATCTCTCATCCTCATTACAGAGGCAATTTGCAAGGGTGTAGGAATTTATTATTCTCTTTGACATGCTCCAGTTCACACACATAGGAAATAGTGATTTAGAGAGCACCTATAGAAGAATGAAGCTGTAAAGACATTAGCTGGGTTTGGCATTGGGAGCATCTGCAGCAATTCTTTCTTACACATTTTACAATCTGCAATTTTAATAACTAAGCATACATTTGTTCTGTGTGCTTACTTGCCTTTCCCCGTTTGTCTGAACAGCTGCTGAGATACCTCCTCTTTTCACCGGTTATTTTCTTCCTCTGACTGCACAGTTACTAAGTCTGATGTGGGTTTCTTTTGTTACTGTGAACCTCAGAACTGACTATGCTCTAGGAGAGATTACTGCCTCATCTTTTGCATGTCTGTCTCTGCAGTTTGTTCCTTCCTTTACTGAAGCTTGACATCAAACCATCTATATTTTTAAAAATCTTTGTACCTGAAGTCAACACTAACAAGCTCTTATTACCAGAGGATTTTAGTCTGATACAATAACATGCTATACTAACAAAATTTGCTTTTTGTCAACTTACTTTGCCAAGTAGCCCTTTATCTTTGGATAAGAAGCCACCACTGTTCTTCACTGCTACATCTAGTGTTCTTCTCTGTACTTCAGGCAGGGAAACACTGAAATCAAATCTGAACAGCAAAGTGATGCTTTAGAGACAATTTTCAGACCTCAAGTGCAAGTTCAGTTCCTACAGCTAAACAACAGTTCTAATCATGACAAAACCACCCACTGTGCCCAAAAAAATCAGGTCCCAGATAAATGAGCAAACCCAATCCCTATGCTTTGGCTAAGCTTTTTCCTCAATATCAACGTCAAATGTGTGAGACTTCTATTACCTTTTTTCT
Organism: Psilopogon haemacephalus; assembly: GCA_013396835.1. Taxonomy (NCBI): domain Eukaryota; kingdom Metazoa; phylum Chordata; class Aves; order Piciformes; family Megalaimidae; genus Psilopogon; species Psilopogon haemacephalus. The sequence continues at coordinate 876,552 of VWZI01000944.1, read as the reverse complement.
CTAGAAGCCACTGGTAAAACAAACCAACCAAAAACCCCCCCCCAAAAAAAAACCAACGAAAACAAAAAAAAACCCCAACCCAACAAACTAAACAAGAAAAAGGTCAATCACTGACTTGACAGGGAATGAAGAATCCTACTATCCTGATGGCTCAGTATCACTATTCTCCAAAAGGGAAACACTGCTCAGTCTTACTGATCCTGAGTCTTTGATTACAAGAGCTCCTTTTCCTACCTGGCACACCAAGGGAACCTATCAACTTTCAACAAAGAATGCACTTTGTTTCCTAGGTCTGAAACTTACAGGAAGCATGGGCAAGATTATATCGCAATCTACATCTATTAAGTCACTACAGTCCTTAAGTATCTTTATTGCTTTGTAATACAATTTACTTGGAAAGGCACAGCAAAACAAATCTATTACCTGGAATAAACAGGAGATAGCTGTACCAATAAAATTTGCCAGAGCCTCCAAATAATAATTTATAGATTTCCCTTACACAGAATGGACTCTGAAGTGTTGCTTTCTCCAGATTAACTTTTCTTTTTTTTTTTTTTTTCTGTAGAGAGAGTTCTTCTTTATCAATAAGCAATGGGTGGGGAGGGAAGGGTACACATGTGAGGAGAGACTACCATCAAAAAGCTCAGTGCAAACATAAAGATTTTTATGCAATATACTGTTGCACAAGCTTGCACAATTTCCAACCTGTGGGCTGGTAACAACTACAAAGAAATTTCCCCAATCCCTGGATGCTAAAAAGTGTCACCAAGTAGAGTGACTGAGCAGTTTGATCACACACAGATGCTGGCTGGCCACTCTTACTGAGAAAGCAGCCATCTATCAGCCAAGCAGTCAGCCAGCTAGAATCCACATGCACCCTGGCAGGAAGGGATACCAACAACACAGGCCAGCTAAAGGCAGTCATGTTCTGAACACCTGCCAGAAAAGTGCATGCTGCTTCTTAGCTACCAGCACAAAGGGGCTGTAACCAGCATGGGATAAGGCAGAAGAAAAGGGAGAAGTAGTTGGCAGTGGAGTAAGAAGGCCTATAGTGGCAACAGAGAGTAGCTTTGAAAGAGCTATTACAGCAGAAGAGAAATGTACGATTGAGTGGTGACAGTAAGTAGGATTTCAGTAGCTCATCCATTCAGGTGGAATAAGAAATCTTGATTGGATAGCTTTGGAATTACTTGATACAGAACTATGACACGAAGATTAGAACGTACATTTGATCAAACACTGGGTTTAATGTCTTCTTTGATACGTGTGTTTTTCTTCTTCCCGATCGTCTCTTATCAGGCAATAAATACATTCGCACGTAAGGATCGGATCCTTCTTCTGAAAACGCTATTAGATTTCTGTGACCAGTGAAAAACAAGGGGAAACACTTAGAATATACACGAGACGTTCCTGAACTTAAGTGTCTACAGGTTTATCACTTAAGTTTAGTATGTGAATTGGTTGTGGGATATCCCACACAAAGCATAATGCTTAAGATACAGCATGGAGATAACAGCAGTGGAAAAGAAAAAGAAACAAAAGGACAAGCAGTGACTTGTGCAAGATCAGCTAAAAGGTGAGCAGAAGCAGAGGTGGAAACACAGCATTTCTTAAATTCCAATTCAGAGTTGAGATATGGCTCTCCAAAAATCATACATCATTGTCATTCCATGAAAAAGTCAGTCTCTTATTAAGAGACAGCTTTCAGACACTGCTGACATAAAGCTACAGGCCATTTTTATTTAAAATCTAAGAAAACCATGAGATAAAGATACAAATTCACAGCAAAAAGTTCAACAACATTTTTACTGACTGAATATAGCTCTGCATGTTTTTGTATTTACGCACAATTACAGCCAGTATGTTATTTTGAAAATAACAAAGATCATCCAGACAAATAATTTAAAGAGAATAAGTCAAGATATGGCAAAGTTTACAGAGAAAGCTGGACAGAAATGAGAACTGCTCACCTGCAGGAATGCACTACCACAATCAGTTTGTTTCTTTGTGAACTATGACGAATTGTTAGTTGAATCTGTCCTAATGGAGACTGACCCAGCGTCGTTCCACTGCAGGAAAAAGCAGAGTATTACACTTAGTTTTAAAACCAGGTATTTAAAGTAAGACCTAAGTGAAATATATTGAGCAGTTTTCCCAAATATCAAGTATTATCCATTAAACTTTTCACTAGATCACAGGATGTTAGGGGTTGGAAGGGACCTCTGGAGATGACTGAGTCCAAACCCCTGCCAGAGCAGGACCATATAGTCTAGCGCAGGTTACACAGGAGCACATCCAGATGGGTCCTTGAAAGTCTCCAGAGGAGGAGACTCCAAAAATGCTCTAGGAAGCCTGTTCCAGTGCTCTGTGACCCTTACAGTAAAGAAGTTCTTCCTCATGTTGAGGTGGAACTTCCTGTGCTGCAGGCCACTGTGAAATAAGAGTGCTACTACATAGTAGCAAGTGCAGGATCTGTCTGGGGTACTGGGAGGAAGCAGAAGAGCAAAAGAATTGATTTTCAAATGCAAGGCTCACACTGCGACAGGAAGAAATTACTGAAATGCAAACTAAGCCGTCCTTTTTATAAATCAGCTTAGGTGTAGTGCAAAACCAAGTCATTAACACCATACTTTTCAAGCTGTCGTAGTCTTTGCCGCAGCTCCTGCGTGGCGATAGGCAGAGATATGTCTGAGGCTATGCTAGGAGTGGGTTCTTTGACTGAGAGGTGGCTGGGAGAGTAAGAGAAGTTAGAGGCATGAAGACTGGAGGAGCTTCGGCTGAGATCTGCTGTCCACTGAGGGCTGTCATTGGCAGGCTGATTTTTTTCAGCTGTGTCAGTCTTTTTATCACTATCAGTCACTGGGGAAGCTGGAACAGATTTGTTTGAATCAGGTGGTGTTGAGACAGGAACCTGAGGCTTAAAAGATGATTTTCTTGCAGCTTTGGAAAGAGATGGCCTTTTCACTTGGGCTGAGTGTTGATGATCTGGAGATCTTGCTTGCTTTTCAAGAGAAAGGACCTAGATACAGTAAAAACACATATTATATATATAAACTGGTGTATTAACTATATAAATATATATAAAACAATATTTAAAAGATAAATAAAATTCTTTTTACAGGAGTTGATGATAAGTAGTTAAGTTCAGATACAAAAGCAGGACCAAAAATATTCACACTTGAACTCATTCACTCTTCAATAGGTAACCCTGCCACAATTAAGGACCCTTGGCATTGTGAGAGCCAAGGAAATGTACTATTTTCTTCATAAAGCTAGAAGACCAGATGTCATAATAATCTTAAATATGCTTTCAGGCAATTATAATGGGAAAAAAAAAATGTAGAGTACCCTGAGTGCAATCTTCATGTATATAGTGCTGTTTGGACCGGAGTTGCTCAGCTGGAACCGCTGATGCATAGTTAAATCTTCACTCTCCAGCAACTGGCTTAGAGGCAGTTTGAAGTTCCCCAAAGAGCACTGATGCTGTTCATCCCTTACCTGAAGGAACACAGAAGTCTAAGTCATTTTGTATCATCTGCTTTGTAAGAATTAAGAGAAAGAATTACAGTTTAAAAACAAAAATCCAAACAGTGACAAATGTTGCTTCTTATTAAACCAAATTCCCCTCATCATAAGATCACACTGAAGAGAAGATATACTCAATGCTTAGTTTATTCATCTCTATTCTCTACATCAAAAGCAAGACAGAAACCTAACCATCACATCTACATCTACCATTAACTACATCATTTCCAAATAGTCTGTGTGAAAATAAATACCCATAACTGTAAAAGGAATAGTTACCAGGACAGTCCTCAATTAGACTTCAGTGTTTTTGAAATATATAAGTGACATCAGCAGTATCTGGATAAAGCAAAGACTTCCTTGGGATGAGAGAGGAAGCAGATCAGCCATACATAAGAGCAACTTCTAGCAGTTAAGACTGTTAAGGTTCAAAACAGCTATCAGACTTTATTTTTCCTTTTTTTGATTCTTCTCTTAAGTAGGACAACCATCAACTATGGTTTTCTGGTGAAAGATTTGTGGCAGTCTTTCTTCCTTTTAGTAGTAAATGCAAATTAAAATTTCATTGCCTGGTCTTAAAAAAATTATGTTCAATATATTCTCTCTCATTTCCTAACAGCCTGTAGTGTCTGTTACTACTGCAATGTCTCATAAAACAAAGGTATCTAAAGAGAGTGAGATAACATACCTCAACTTCAAGATCTTGTCTTTTAGGATTGTGTACAAAGAAAGTAAAGTTTTCCTCCCATACTGGTTCATTGGTCTTGTATCGAATCTGAGGTTAGAGAACAGGAACATGCAAATTATAAAACTCTTAACTGTGATTCTGTACATTTTCAAGTCCTTTTGAAGCCTGCTTTTGTCCTAAAGTGTGATTTATTTAAGTAAGAATACCAGTTGCAGATCAGAACCTACTGTGAAAGAACATGTACAAATACTTAAAAATCTAGTCTCTACTTACAGTTTAAACCGAGTAAGCACTTGTTCAGTCCTTGGCTTCCTGCTGGCAATTTCAGGTCTGGTGATAACTTTCAGTGCAATGTATAAGCTCAGGACTTGACAGTCAGTGTCAAGCGCATAGAGTCACCAAATGCTGGCAGACCCAATTATGAAGAGTAGGAACTTACCTTACTTTCCTGTGCCTTGTGTCCAACTGACAGCAAAACAAGTGGGTTGGGATTGCTGTTCATTTTCTTTCCTGACTGGTTAAAAAAAAAAAAAAAATCAAACCCTTTGTCTTCAGAATAAAGCAAAACCTCTCTCTGAAACTTAAAATGTTTGCATCTTAAAATACAAGTCATATGCTTTCTGCTATATGCTCATCGATTATTCTCAGTATTTTATCCCACAGGCTTGAATGGCAGACTGACTAGTAACTGGTGAACACATTAAAATGAAGGCATCCAATAATCCTTTCTGCTTTCTTTGAGTGAAATTGATAAGGTACAAAGTGTCATCCCACAGCAGAGAGGTTGGAATAGATGATCTCTATGGTCCCTTCCAACCTAAGCCATTCTCTGACTCATGAGGATTACAACCCACAAAACTCAGGAAGCATAGCTGAAACTGCAGAATGAATACTGCATGCAGATGGGAGATAATGGAGAAAGCACAAACTCAGGAAGCTTACTTCATTTACACTGTAATAGTATTATTAAGTTGTATGTAATATTAAAACATTGATATACTCCCTCTTTTCAGTTTGGGGAGAAATTAGATGCACTATAATGTACCTGATGCATACTCCTACAGTTTACCAAATACTGTTATTAAAGAATCAACCATTTGCCATATCTGAGCCTTGCTCACCAGCTGTATAGCATTACCTCAAACTGTGAAAACAAACATCAGTTTAGAAACAAATCATAGATACAAAGGAACTTTCCAACTACAAAATGCTTCTTTCACAATTTTTAAATCAACCTAGCAAAAATTTAAGAGAGAAAAGTTAGAAATGAAAGTTAATCATCTCAAGCAGGTGTTAATGCAGTTTATGAGGCCTAGAAAATACAGGGCACGTGGTTAATCATGTACTTTGAATTCTGTCATGTAGGAAATTGTACAGATCAGGTATGTAAACAGTTAGTTAAAAAATATACTTAATGCATGTAAGGTCACAATTACAACTAAGCGAGTCAAATATTTTCTATTTCAAATTAAGAAATGTGCATAATTTAGATATTTTTTGGAGATCATATTTCTAATAATACTACTTGACTGTAATGTGACACATTGCTTATAATCATACTTTCCTCTAGGAAAGAAAAAAACAAACATTGTTAAGAAAGCACTCCTTTCTTGGATGAATGCTGCATTTCTTTTTCCTGAGGAACTAAGTGTTTTTAATTAAGTTCACACAATACAAAGACTTAAGGAAGAAAAGTGAGATTATACTCCAGCTGATGGTGTTTAAAAATGGTAGGTGACATGCTGCATTTTCCTTAGTCCGTAAAAAAAGACGCCTAAAATGCTATTCCCTTTGTTAAAAAATGAAACTACAAAGTTGACCAAAAAGCCCCTCTGCTTCTGTTGATACGAAAATATAAATAATTGTAATTCATGCTAAGTAGGTAGCAATATGTACACACACGTGTAACTCACTTCCAACATCTCCTACTGACAGATATGCTGTTGACAGTCCATTAGAGACTGCCTCTTGTCCATCTTCCTCCAGCTGAGAGCTTGGCTTATACCTACCAAGATTCCCTCTTAGCTCTATGCCTTCCATATCAAAAAGCTGGGCTAAATTCATTTATCACTTATATGAAAGATGCAAAGCCTTCTAAAAACATCTTTCTGCTAGGAGTTTATTTCAAAACATGTCAGAGAGTGATTTCATTGGCTAGGCACTCAGAGTTGAACAACAGTCACTCAGTATGTGAAAGATGTCTTAGCTTTCATGTCAGCTTTGTTCTTCAGTTTTTGCTTGAAATTACTTAGAAGTGTATTTTTGCCTGTCTTCTAAAATGGTCTCTACTAACTCAACTCATCTAAAATTCAAATTACCACAGACCACAGCATTTTACCACTCCTGACCATTTCTTGAAAGCAAAGTACAACATAATTCCACTAACTATTTATCTGGCATGAATCTGGATGCAAATTCCACCCATCATTGGAAGAGAAGCGTTCCAGGCATTTGTGCAGTTCCAATTACTTCTGTGACCTTAAATGGACAACTACATTAGTTTTACCTTTAGGGCTTTCTGAACAGCAGCCTTCTTCAAGCCATCAGGGTTAAATTCTAATGGATTATGCTTTTAAGTCAGGAGAGAATGAACATAGGAAGGGTTAATAAGTCATGCAATGAAGCAGTTTCACTAGGTTAATTAATTATGACACAACAACATAGGACGAAGCAAGGGGTAGAAATCAACCTAAAAAAAAAAAATTTAGAAAAATCAAACAAACAAAAAAAATTCAACAAAACAGGAAATGGCAACAACCTCTCTGAATGTTTGTATTCTGCTTTAAAACTAATATACTTACTTTCATGCCACTTATATTTCCCTCTCCTGTGTTTTGGGGTTTTTTTTGTAGCTATAAGAAAGAAACTTCACAAACTAGGTTTTATTGAATTTCTGATTTTCTCTGGACTGCTTTCTGAATGACCCTTTAAAAAATCTGGTTTAAGTATATTTTTACAACATACAAGCTTCTCTGATAATAAGTCAAACAATTATGTGAAGGGAGCCCTTTTCTGGGAAATATTACAATGCTAAAAGCACCAATAGGACTTTGATCATTACCAAAATCAAAGTCATTTGAGCCTCTTCAGCAGATGAATGATATCAACGCTGCATTCTAACTAAAATGAAGGTCTCCTGCTTCACTCAGTTGAATGAAGACGTGCAAGTACATCAACAAAAGGAATTTGAACTGATTTAGCTTGACAAAACCTCTGACTCATTTCCATTAATGAAGCAAATTTTACATTTTTATTTTAGGATTAATATATTGTTCTTCAAGCAATAAAATTCAAAGATGCCACAATAAATTACCATCCAATTCATAAGAAATCATTTCAGGAAACGTGGCTTTGAAATAAAACAGACTTTAAGGTATACTAAGACTTCAGTATACTTATACTGAGAATTAAGGAATCTTCCACAGTTAGATCTCTGATACGTTAGGGACTTACTACTGTTCTTAGAGACCTTCAAAGATGTAGTCTAAGCAATATCCCTGCACTTACCAATCCTAACATTTAACTATCTTTTTCACTAGAAAAATGTTTTAGTGCTCCACAGGTGTGCTCCTTGCTGGAGTTTAAGAATTCTTGTTTTCTGGCAAACATGAAAAAGTCACTTTGTTTGCAGCAGCCTTGTATCGTTTCCATCCACATCTTTACTTCCTAAGGCTGAATTCTTTTCTTCTGCTAGTCATGTTTACCATTTTTATCATTATCATCACTGCTTTCCTCCAGATCTTAAAAGGATGCAGCCAAAGTCAGGGCTTTAGCAATGGCTAAAGTAGAACAGAGAGATTAGATCACACCTTTTCTTTGTGCCTGCAATTCATCAAGATCATTTTGAATCCTAAACTGCCCCTCATCTTGCCATTTTTCCTTTGCTGCATATTCAGTAGACAATTCCCCCCCTCCCCTTATTATTATTTCAAAGAATTTTAAAAGTCAAAACCAAAGCTATGTGGCCATAAAGGCATACATTCCTAGATATTGATCATATCTCAATTCCTCGGGAATCATAGCAAGGATAGGCCAAGAGGGTTATCAGCTGGGACAAATGCCTTTAAGCCAGACTTCAGGGTTAAAGGGAAGGAGATGCTGGTCCATGAGGATGGTGGTTGAAAGGCTGGGCAGGAGGAGACTAGGAGAACAAAAGGGAGTATTCAACACAAAAAGCCAAAAAAAAAAAAAAAAAAGGTCTTGCCTTGGGGGATAAAATTATCTTGCTACGGTTCTGGGTGTTGCTGCAGGTATAGGAAAAGGGAATGGGTATCCAAGAACTATACTAATAACTAACACAGTGGAATAGATCAGATTTCAGGTGAGCATTCTGTAAGAGCCAGTGACATTTACAGAAAATCCTAACAAACCCATAGAGTTAATTCCAGCTAAGAGGCTGTTTTGTTACCAAGCCAGATCCTAATTCAATATGCTGTGGAGCAGGACCCATTATTTGCATTGACTCATTAAGTATTGCGTGATATTTAAATAGGGTTTTAAAAGTTTTGAAATCTGTGAGTGTGTGCTCAATTGATAACTAGGAGACAGTCACGGATCTTTAAGAGCTGGCTTAAAATAGGAATAATTTAATTTGCTATCTATATAACATATAAAAGAAACATAGTTCTGAACTAATGATAATGTATCATAAAGCTAGTATAATTTCTGAAAGTGAGTAACACTAAGAACACTATAACTAATCCTTAACCTCATAAAAATCAGATTTAGAGAGGTAAATGTCTGAATTAAGAGTCATTAATCTATGTTCCCAGGAGCCAATAAAAGTGTCTAGAAAGGAACAGGAAGCACTCAGGACATTGGATTTTCCTCACTTTATATAGTGAGCTCCCTTTTTGCCACTACCACCCCACCCATAAGTGACTGATGTTGCATTCCTATTAGATGCCTGACCTTGCTGATGTGAATGTTTGCATAATATCTCCCTAACAGCAAGATGCAGTTTTATCACTGCTGAAGCTTCTTTTACCTCTAAGCTACTACAGCCCTCTCTCCTAGCCTTGGGCATAAATCTTGTGCTGCAAGACTTGCACCCATGCAACTACAGAACCAGGTGGTTAGCAGTGCTGTTTAAGGAAATCCAGACCTAAGCATCCTAAAATCTGACTCACAAATCACTTTGGAGATTTAGTTGATTTGAAGCTAAGATCAATAAAAACATCCAGGCTCTTTCTCAAGATTTTTTTATTTATTTAATATAATTATTTTCAGGATATATGTGGTATTTTGGTAACTAAAAGAAACACCAACTTAGCAGTGTTAATATCAAGATGATTGAACCATCGTTTATGAACTACATTTCTTATTCATTAAATTTTAACAAGATCTGGTAATAGGTATTACTTTTTTTGAAACTCTAAAATTAAATTCTAATTGAAAGTACCACAGAAAAGAGGTTTGTTGGGATTTTGGGAGGCAGGCGTTTTTATATCAAGGTTTATGATATGAGCCAAAAGTAGCCAGTCAACAACAGATTTATCTACCCAGTTGAAAATGGCATACCCACCTCCCTCTGGCAAAAGAATTCTTAATCTGAACAGATTCTCATTCTTTTTAAAGATGCTAAGGCTGTTTCTAGGGATTCAAGTGCAAAGTATCCAGAGGCTCACTAGTTTGTAAATAATCTTGTAACATTACATTAAAGTACAACGTATTAATAGGTGGTTTTCCCTAGACTGGATTTTCCTCAAACACAGACTAACGTACAGGAGGGGAGGAAGGGGAAAAAACAAAAAAAGCTTAGGAATTTGCAAAACAAGGAGCATCATGGAGTGAAATAGAATTTACAAGGGAATTTATAGTTTGGGGAGCACAAGGAACCACTCTCATTTTTAAAGCAGTACTTGAACCGGTGCGGAGAGGTTGCAAGTTCTTACAAACATTAAGTGCATCACCTTTTAAAGAAAGTACAGGGATGTTGGTTGTAATATCTATTAGCAACAAACCCAACAATTTGCCAGCACACAGTGTGCTAGTACAGTATGCATTTTATTTCTCAATGATATCAGCACAGAAGTTAAAATGCAAGAGCTTTTCCAACCAACTTATCTTGGGTTTTTATCGTAAGAAGGTAATTACTTACCCAATGATATGCTGATCAATGAAATTTAAGTAGCCTTTAAAATGCAATAAAAATAGCACAAAAACAATGCACACTTGTTGAAATCATGCAGCAAAACAAATTGCATGCTCTCATTCCACTGGAGTGAGTGGCTTTAGTAGCACTAATCCACACTCTGGCAGAAAAAAAAAAAAAGGTACAATACAAATAATACCAGAGAACTCACAAATAGTGCTCTATAGAGTGAGGTAGTGTTTTCACAAAAGACTAGTCCCGATGCTCTCCTCTCTTTTAAGTATCCACACCCAAAGTTTCCCTCGTAGATACTCTTAGGAAGATGGAAATGGAAGGAGAAAGCAGAGTGATGGGATTGTGGCAGAATGAATGCTAAAGCAGCTTTACTACACAAAAAAGTTAAGGAAAACAGTCAAAGGATTCCAGAGAAAACAGCAGATTGAAAAAGTAAATATTTGTCATTGTAAATAGCTTCATTTTTTAAAGGACTTTTTGTAGCACAGCAAATCACTCAAATGTATCAACCCACTTTCTAAAGTTTACTCTTGGGAGTTTGTATTTATATGGCATGTCCAACTAAGGAAGTTTAGAGACCAGCTTTTTTACACCATTTCTATTTCACTTGAAACATTATTTCTGACAGATAATTTTAGAGCCACAGAGAACCACAGTTACGATGCATCTGTGCAAAAAAAGATGCCTGTTCTGGGGATTATCCACTATAAATGCAAACAAAGCAAGGTTGAAGACAAGATTTGAAGTGTGCCAGTGATAAGCATTAACTTCAGAAATTAATTTTGAAGCTAATAAAAAGCACTAATTCACCTATTAAAATGTTTTAACTATATCACTGAAGTTGTGGACAAGAGTCTTCAAAACTATTAGTAAGGGTCAGTGTAAGTTTAACACTTCATTTTCCCTGAACTTATTCTTCCCCATAAATAAAAGCAATCCAAATGAGTGATTAATTTTGCTCTTCCACTACGCAACTCCTATCAGTGAATACAAAAAAGCCATGTAAAGGCAGCAGAGTTTCATGTTTAGCCTTGTAAATGTTGTTCCACATTAGAACCAAATGGACATAAAGAAAGAGTCTGTATTTGCTATAATTCACTGCAGTTTGTCTAGCAGCTTCATGACATTACCTAAGTATTGTCACTATTAAATCTGTAGGAATCTTTTCAGTTCTCCCACATGAAGAAGTCTTCCCATGATATTTCCCTCCCACCTAACTGGGAAGCCTTTTTATATCTGGTTTTGGAGAAGCTGAAATTAACAGAGTATTATATTATTTTATTGTTGCAAACTTGTATGTGGAATTCAAGTGTCTACTGTTACTTCCTATAATATTCTTTATAACACATTTCCGGGCATAAAATAAATTTAAATAATGAGTCATTTATAGAAACTGCTTTCCTGAGCTGGTAGAGCAAAATGCAGGGCTCCATACCAAATGGGCTACACCTTTTTAGCTTTAAAAATAATTCATAAATACTGCTGTCAAACACTGCTGTACACAGCCTGGAACAGACATGAAGTCACAAGTCAGTAATGTAAATTGTTTAGGTTACTAAGGTTTTATTTGTTGCCACTCTGATTTAAATTTGATGAGTGAGCAAATTTGTAAAATGCATGCAAAAAAAAAAAAGATGGAAAACTTGATTTTCTGATTAGTATTTTAGTCATCACTTCTTGAATTCCTCATCTAATAGCAATGCTGACAACCATGAGAACTCAGTGCTATGCTTCATGTCTATTTATGGTAGGGTTTACTTTATTACTGATATCCTCTATAACCATGAACAGTACTTCAATAACCAAATAACAAAGCTTTCTGTTCTTGTCACAGCCCCATAGTATAATCCATATAATGACAGAAATGTGGTTTTTTTGTTTACTTTTCGCACAAGCAAACAAACAATACTCCCAAGTGACCTGACACAAACCTTGCACAAGTATTCTGCCACTCTAGGGCAAATGCACAGTAGTTACAGATGCCCTGAACTGCAGCAAGCAAGTTTAGCTGAACTCAAGGAAGTGAGCCTTCCCCCAGTTAGTACCTTAAAATTCTACATGCTAATCCCATGCTAGTTATGCAAAATACTGTGTAACAAAAACATGCAGCCTTTTAAGTCCAGGAAAGGAGCATTCTTTAAAGAAAAATTACATTGATTAAAGAGTGAAATTTTTACTAAATATGTATCGATAATACCATACTACTAGAAATGTGGACCTTACATTACATGTTTTGAAACAAGAGGAAGTATAGAAAACATGGCATAATGTGTGTTAGTAAAGCAGTGTGCCATACTACCAAGCAAGACATGCTGGAGATACACAAGAGATACCCATAATGAAAGGGTATCAGTCAGAATACAACTTACGGGCAGGTTTCTTGCTGAGTCCAAATAGAGAATGAGCAATGCAGAAGACAGCCCATCATTGGCTTGGTCTTTATCAGCTCTAATACTCGTTAGCACCTAAACCAAACACACTGTAAGTCTCTCTGAAAATGAAGTAAGATTAGTTCTGTCCCATTCCTGAAAAATATTTCAAAAGCATCTCCTAAAACACATTCACCCATGCACACTAAGAAGTGTAAGAAGTAAGTCTGAAATACCTGTGTGAGTCTTGAAAACTGATTTTTTAATAGACATTTCCACTCCATTTGCTGATGATTATTTTTAGACTCATTATGATTTTTAGATTAGCATACCCAGCTTTATCTTCCAGGTTCATGAAATGTTAGCTGATACTCACAAATCACAGCATTAATAGAATTCTAAAATCTTACGCTGCGAATTTACATTGCCAGTTATGACTGGTCTGAAATTTCTAAAGCCTGGAATAAAAGGTTTATCCAAATTCAGACAGCTGGAGAATTAAACAATTTCATACTTAATGAAAAAAATAGCTCAAGCTAACAAAAAAACCCAAAAAAAAAAACAAAACAAA
>VWZI01000944.1:838533-855606 GCA_013396835.1 Psilopogon haemacephalus | reverse complement strand
AAAAATAAAAAGAGAAGGAAAAAAACAACTTAGAATTCACATGACTAAAGAAATAAACATGATCATTCTAGCTGCTCATCAGTGGAAGGTTAATAATCAGTTTCCAGGATTTTCTTAAACAGAAAACCAAACCCTCTTCCATTCTAGATCATTTTCTGCCACAGTTTTATAGCAGAGTTCTAAAAACTCACCACTCTCTTCACCCTTTCCATGTATAGATATGAATGAACACATGTACACCCCAATATCTAAGTGTACCATATTTACCATCCTAAGGTGTTGATATCTGTATCCCATATTTAACAGTTTCACATACTGATGTTTTCAGAATATTTGGGAAATGAGAATATTTGCATTTCCTTTTGATTTTCCCATGCTTTGTGCAATATTTTGTATGGAACAATTAACAAGGCAAAGTCCCACAAAGCCTCTTAAATAGACTTCACTGAACTAAATGAATTGAGCAACAAAACGCATGTTGAAACTCGGCATTGAGAAACAGCTCCTGAAATGTACCACAGAGGTTTCTGCATTAACTGCCACAACCCAAAACAAGGCAAACAATCTGTGGAGATACCACTGAGAACTAAAAGGTTTTCAACGTACATGACCAAAAAGCACTTCAAAAGGTTGTAATACAGCATATGAAACACAAAGTGCCTGTGGAACACACTTGCTGTCATCACTTTGAATATTACACAGCTCTTCCCAAAAGCAAGTTTTCCAATTCATTCTGTCACTGGCCCTTAGACCATGAAAACCACAAAGAAATTGAGAAATAGAGTGACTAAGTGTGGCCATTTAGGCAAGAAATGCCAATTGTACGTATACCAGAAACTTCCATCCACCCACTTATTGTACAGGATTAAGATAGAGATAAACTTCAGAAATGTTAAAGGACAATTCCTTTTCCATTCAAAGTTGATTTATTTTTTTTTTTAATAATAACTAAGGTTAAGCACTTAACAGGATTATCAGAAAAGCCTTGAAAATAAATCTTAAGCCATGAAATGTTTTGGAAGGAATACAAGTCTTCAAACTGCTGGAAGAAATAAAGCTTTCAGTATTTGGGCTTTGAAGGTAAATCGTTCTTGCAGACAAGATTTGCTACATTTGCCCACCACAGTGCTTCCTTTCCAGCTCCACCAGAAGAGTGCAGCAGTAATGAAGAACTTGGATACCACTGCAGGAACACACACTGTCCACATTCCTCTCACTAAGGTTGTCTTAACTCTGCGTTTTTGGCTTCAGTGTAAGATACATCTTGTGTGACATGCAAAAGATTTCTTCAATAAAACAGCATCAAGTTCAGGCTAAAAAAGTTCATTCCCACAGTAGAAGGTAAATAGCACTGAAAGCAAACAGACTCACAGTAGAAAGAGAAGAAACTAGTATGGCTTGGTGAGCAAGAGAATCATAGAATTGTTTTGGTTGGAAAAGACCTCTAAGATCATTGAGTCAAACCACTGACCTGACGCCCCAGGGCCATTAAACCCTATATTGAAGTGCCTTAACATCTCCGAGGACAGTGACTCCCACCACCTTCCTGGGCAGCCTATGCCTCCTGCCCAGAGATAGCTCCTCCAGCCACAGTCCAGATTTTCATCCTAAATTTTGGGCATTAGCATGCCATGATGTTGTGGAGAAGATTCCAAGCTCCTAACTCATGATTCTGACAGTAAATTAGAGCAGCATCACCACCCTAACAAACTGAAGAGCCCTATGGACAGAAAAGGAGCCAGCAAAAGACATTTTATGAAGCACCGAATTTTAACAACATCCATACTCAAGTTTGGCTTATAAATCTCCAGAACAGATGATCAATATTGTTTCCTTCTCTGTCACTGCTCTGAGCAATGCATCCTTCTTAGTTTAGTTAAATTCATCCTTCTTCAGTTAAATTCAGGAAACGCCAGCTGGTTCTCTGCAGCAGAACTAGCAGGGCACTGGAAAGACCGCGTTCAGGATTTGTCACCAAGAGAAACTGCCAGGAGCCAGCAATGATGTGATGTCTTTCCACAACACGTTGCAACTGCGAGGTGGTATGCCTTGCAGAGACTCTCACCAGCTAGCTCACTGTCTTAGGGCAGGATTTCAGGCACCACTTAACATTTTCCAATGAAGCAGTACGTGCATAACGTTACTCAAAGCCCTTTCAATTCTTCCCCTGATCACAGCAGAGCAAACAAATTATGTTTCCTCCACGAAAACCAAGAACTTTGTGTATTCTCAAAGCTCTGTGCTGAGAACTAATGCCACATACACGCTGAAAAGAGTTTTTTAATGACACATGCCAGCAGCCTCTAAGAAAAGATAGGCTAAATCTGATGAGTGTTTTTACATATTTGGTGTTCTTTATACCCTAGATGTCTTCACAAAGAGAAAACCATGCACTAAAAATGCACAATATAAAGAGCCATAACTGAAGTTCGCAGCAGCACAAAAGGCTGCCTCAAAACACTGCCAACCCTGTGGCTTGATTTGGCTGCCATGAGCAGTACATTCTCAAGAAGAGAAGCCACAAAGTATTTTAAAATGCTGATGAATAACTTCCTACTAATCAAGTTATGGAAGTATAAGATTTTTGCAGGACAAATCCAAGCTCAGTGATACAATTCCATGGGATATATTGTGGTTTTTTTCCTCAGAAATTTATTCCAAGAAGGGGATTAATATGCCCTCTTTAGTTACTTGTAAATGGTCACACAGAACACAGTACAATTTGTCTGTCACCAGAGTGCAGCCCACGACCACTACAATGCTGAAGTGCTAACAGTGGAGTAAAATAACTAAAACTTTATATTTTTTCCAATCATTCCTTGGTGCAAGCACTCTTTTTGAGTCTGATTTCCATCAGTACTGATAATTCCGGAAGGCACACCTAGCACTGAATTTTCCAAAGGCAGCCAATATTAGATGAAACTAAATGACTGTTAAATAAATCCAAACTATAGGGCAGAACCAACCTTGTAAAGTGAGTAGCGAGATAGCAGTGCTCAATTCAGCAAGTGGAACAAAAAACCTAAATATAAAGATGAGAGTTTTGGAAGAGTAGCCCACTTTTGTGGGAAGGCATCCTGTTTTCCACCTCTTGGGGTTTTTTGAACAATAGTGTTGGTATTTTTGTGTGTCTGTTATGTTGTGGGCTTTTTTAAGAAGATAAAAGGGTTGGGTTAGGACATGATTTCAACAAGAAGTATGCCACTAAACAAGCTACCACTTTGCAGTAAAGCTGTAAGCCATATACATTGCTATGGCTGAACCAGAAGTCAAACAGAATTAACAATGTGATTTATTGTTCTAAAAGATAGCTATACTTAGAGAAGCAAAATATGATGAATACACATAATGTTAACATAAGTAATGCAAAAAAATTTACAAATCCTGTCTATTTACAGTGCTAACTGAGAGATTGTAAGACAACTTCAAAACATCAGAATGCACAGTTTCCTCTCTTGAAATCTCTTACCTATCTGGATATTTTTACAAGATCATTAAACTTCTAATGCCTTCTTCACAATATTGAAAATGAAAGAGATTATTTAAAAGTTTGATATGAAGTAAGAACTCTTGCAGCATCAAAAACATCATGTACTTCTCCAATACAAGACTGGTAAATACATTAAAAAAGCATATTCAAACGAGTAATTTAGGCAAGGTTGCCTTATATAGTCATTAAGGCCAGCAAACAGATGATACAGAGCAAGAGGAATTGTTGCCAGTTACTTTAGACTGGAAAATATGAGAACAAAATCTAGTGCTAGCTGCCAAGAAATTCTTTTTCTCTTCTAACAAAAATACTGAAGAAAAGCTTTCCTTGGCTGCAGCCACTTGCTCTCTAGTAAGAGGACAGAATTTGCCTATTTCTATAATAAGAATTGATTTGCTTTTTTTCTACCGAAGTTACAAAAATAAACACCAGGAAGACACACTGCAGTTGAGAGAGAAGTCTGCTTAGAAAAAACTAAACATCCACATATAACTACAAAAATTCTGCAATAACTTGAATCAGAGACATTTTTTTCAACATTTTGCTAACAATTACAGTGTGCAGACTGCCATAAGGCAGTGTTCAACCCTTGTCATAGTCCTGCTTAGCTTGTTAGTATTAACATGAACATTAACAAATGCCCTGCTCTCATACTGATCAGACAAAACTTAGGCAGACATCTCCTAATGTTTAGGGTCAGTTCAAAGAAACATGTGGAAATCCAAATTTGCGGTTTTTTGGATTTTAATTTGTGGTACATCAGCAGAATTTTCAAAATAACCTTGCACAGATCTTGTGAAGTTTTAACTTAGACCATGCTCACTTGCAGCCTGTTGTGAGAAATGGCCACGAATGCTTTTTTACAAGCAACACAGACAATATGTAATGATACCTGAGTACCTATTCTGTTCCTACTTGTAAGAAAAATATTGTTAGCTTTGACAAAACACCCTTCATAATTCTAAAGTAATTATTATTCCTCTTGTTTTCTAGTATTCGTAACATTTTCCACTATTTTATCTGTCAGAGTAGTGATCTCCCACATTCTTTCTTTTTGCTCCTTAGTTCTTGTTCCATTTGTTTTCTGACCACTGCCATCTCCAGTCTAAAAATAATAGAAAGAGAAATAAAAGTACTTACAGGTTTCCGAAGGAAAAAAAGGGATAGTGCTCCAATAAGGGGCATATCTCCAATTAGTGGTTCCAGGATAACCCTCATAGTGCCATGGATCTGTAGAAGAGCAGTAAGAAAAAAAGGAAATTAAATTATCTTCAGTTCAAGTTTTAAAAATTTTATTCAAACTTTTAATTCATCAAATTCTGGATTGTGGAAGACTGTGTATATATAGCTTCATATGTAATCCAAAACATTTAACAGACAGTAGTTGAGTTTATAAATTCTTTACATTCAACTACAGGATGCTGTATCATGTTAACGGTAATTCAAAAATATGAAGCAGATGATTTCTAGAGCTCAGTGGAAACAAATGTGACACAAAACAATACACTGGCATCCACAG
This sequence comes from Psilopogon haemacephalus, assembly GCA_013396835.1. NCBI lineage: Eukaryota > Metazoa > Chordata > Aves > Piciformes > Megalaimidae > Psilopogon > Psilopogon haemacephalus. The sequence goes on along the minus strand of VWZI01000944.1, from coordinate 850,597 downwards.
ATACTAGAATAAAAGCAGGTAAATGCTTATAGGTATATCAAGGCACACAAAGCAGCAGCCTATTTTTCCTTGTTACCAAGATCTGCCACCACAAAGTTAAGGGAATATTATCTGAAGGCAAAGCTACCACTAACAACTGCATCTAAGCTAATAATTGCATCTAACACTGAAATATTGAATGAAACAAAATGTTAAGCTCCATGGTCTCTTTACAAACCTAAGCATCACATGAACATTGGCTTGATGTGGAGTTAACTCAAAAAAAAAAATTAAAATATCTAAATTTCACCTGTATACTTTTCACCCCAGCTCTGCAGAAGTACCTCTTGATCTCCAAATCAATTTCACAGTTTCCAACAAAACTAAAATAGAAAACAGACATTTCATTTGTATGGACTAAAGTGGATACACTGTTTGTTCTGTTTTGCAGTCCTGACAGTCTGTTTGTATCTCAGTCTCTACACAAAAAAATGCAGGTCAGAACATTACACTACAGCATATAAGAAAGTCAGGAGTGTTACAAAACTTGATATTTTGAAGGGGACGTTATCACCACTGTCATCAAAATCACTCCAATTAATATATAGGTATGTCGTCATCTCTGGAAGCACATGCCACAGAAAACACAGAAGCAGCCTTCCTTTTGGGAAATAAGAGACAATCTATATTCCAGTTCAGGAAAGCTCTACATCGATCTCATTGACAGTGCATGTATGAGAATCCACTCCCACCTAATACACTCATGAGAAGCACTAGACGAAGATGTTTTTTTTTACTAAAAACCACAGTTGTCTGTAATACTCAGACACTTGCAAAATCAGTCATATTTAGAAATGTAATAAGCTGGGCACGCTAAGCTAGATGATCCACTAAGCAAGGTTTAAGCCAAAAACTGTTGAGCCCTTTCTGAAGGGAGAAAGGAAGCAGGAAGCAAATTAGAAAATAATACGTTAAAAAGAACTGCATTTCCCCAAACACTTCCCTCCCACATTTGGGGGAATGCAAATCTAAGCAATCCCTTCAAGGCAAACAATAGGAACAGGACACTGTTGTAAACATCCTAAACATCCCCCATTGGATGATTTATTTCAGGCTATTCAAAAGACAGCACTATACAGAATCATTTTGGTCCAACAACCAGTTTGTGGAACTGGAAGAGAATGACATAGACAGGGGTCTTGGGGTGAACAGAAGGTGACCACTGCTGTCCCTGGAAAGAATGTAGAGTGACTGTACAGTTTAAAAATAGGTATATAATTTTTAATGCACAATTTTAAAGTATGTAATTTCTATTTTTACCTATCTAACTATATATGGAGACAGCAGATAACACACACACACACACACACACACATATACATAATTGCATAACAACATGACACAGAGAAGCAAGGTCAATCAAAACCTGCAACTGAAACCTCAATCCTGGCACTTTGTAGCATCAGAGCTATTTGCTTTAGGGAGACCGGGAAGCAATATGCTCAATTGAAAATCCATAACAACAGAGTGACAAACAGAAGTAAAAATAGCAACAAACTGCATTTGAGGCAAATATGTCAACAACCTTTAACCTTACAATAAAGTTAAAGATGGCTTTATCCCCTAAGACATTTGGCTGATGGATGCTGCGCAGAATTGCACTGCAACATAACATACGACTTGAAAGCTTATCAAGTAAGCAAATTCTATACATTCAGATCATAATATCCCAGAAATATTTATGACCGACCCCTGTAACGAACAGATCACAAAGACAGATTACAGTTTAATGAGGGCAGTCTTTTAAGACTATAACAACAGCTGTACTGAATCAGATGAGAGGCACAGTGTACTCTTATGTGGTGACTGTAGCCCACAGAACAAACAAACAAAAGAGTAGGAGAAACATTATTTTCCAGATTACAATGATCTATGATTCTGTTCCCTGGACTGTCTTCATTGTTTTTTAGGTCTTTTGACCCCATTTTGGTATCTATCTTCTGCCAGTACAATGGTAATAAATTTCTCCTTTCAAGCGTGCTATGTTAAAAGAATATTTCCATGTGTTTAAATCAACAACCTAAAACTTAGTGTCTCTATTTTTTTGTGTCATGAAAAAAACTCAGTTGTATGCTACTCAAGTATTTCCTCAGTCAGTATTTTTTGTTTTTCTTTACTACCATTCACCTTTAATTTGACAGCACTTATCTTTCTTTTCTGTCGACCCATAACTTTTAATCTTCCCCAAGTGTTTACTACCTTCATGGCCTTCAGCAAATGTAAGATTTCTATTTATTAACAATTTATTTAGACTATCTTCATTTGTTCAAATAGTTAAATTACATCCCTCACACGTCTTTGTCAGCAGAGATCAGATTTTTCAATAGTATCCTGAGTTTTGACAATTTTTATCATAAAGCTCACTAAGTAACTATGAGAAAGTGCTCCCTTTGCAAGCACGGTGCTGAAGTTGAAACCTCATAAATACACTTCCAGTGACTGCTTTGTAGATTAGCTAGCCAAGCTGCTTACAAGAGTAAAGTTCTTAACTGGGTGCTAAGTGATGCACAGGACCTAGTTCAAAAGGTTCTGAACAGCGCTCTGAAGCAGTGATCCTAATGCACTCCATGCCTTTGTAAAAACAATACAGTTTCTTTGCAATTAAAAGCAGAACAAACAAAAACTCAAGGAAAATGCAAAAAATACTGGTCTGACGAGGTGAGGCTGCTCTCACAGCTGCAGTCAAAAGTTGGAAACAAAGAGAAAACTGAAGGAAATCTTTCTGTAAAGGCTGCCAGCTCTCAAGAGATAACACTGCTGCATTTTGTCTGGCAACATCAATCCCTTATTGGGACAGCTTTTTCCTACAGAAATAAACTATTCCATTCAATAGAGACTGAGCCCTGCTCACAGACAGAAAACACACACACCCCAGAAAACTCAGGAAAGGATGCAGCAGAATCTTCTCATATCACTCTAGCGGCCAACCCTGACAAAGCACAGTCTTCAACATAGATGAGATTTAGATGCACAAACACTGAAATTCAAACTTTGGAAGTGACTCTGAAAAAGAAAAGCCAAGATGCCTGATTACCCTTTTGGTTACTGCTAGGGAAGCATCAAGCTCTTTGCTGGATAATCAGTGACTCACAAATTTGGCCTTTACCCAACCTACAAACAGGCAAAAGCAGTCACCGCAGCATGTCTCTAATGGTCAAATAGAAAAACATGGCTGGGTTCACTGACTGAACTTAGAAAAAAACTAACTGCAGATTGTGTTGAGAAAGACTTTGGCACATGTTAAGTAGACCTATTAATAAAGCTATATAAAAGGAGTCACGATGAAAGGGCAAAGAAACCTGAAGCAGCAGAGCACAGTCCCTCTGGCATTATGTAACACCTAGATATACTTTGGTTAGTGGTGTGAGCACAAGCACTTCAGTAACTACCATTCTCATTTTAATACTATGCTTATTAACAAATCTAAGGAACTGGAAAAGGAAAAAACAAACAAACAAAAAATAAACCTAAAACAGAAAACAATAAATTCAAACACTACACAAGCTAAATTTTAGATTGGACTAAATTTCATGGCAGTATTTAATACATTACCAAAAAAAAAAAAAAAAAAAAAAAAAAAAAAACAAAAAAAAACCCCAAAACAAAACCTGAAAAAAAAACACCTTCAAAGATAATATTTTGGCTTTGTAAAGTATTTATTAACCAATATTATTTGATGATACAGTCTTACTGAGCTGATACACTATTTCCCTCAGATAAATGCTATTTACAGCATGCAGTTCCTTCCTCCATTCATACTGAATTAGCACTAACTACATTTGTGTAATGAAGCAGCTCTTCTCCTTTCATGCCAACATAACTGCCAAACTGAGCCACGCACACATTATAAAGCATGAGCATCACTGTAATAGGATAATCAAGTTTACCTGATTTGAAGATCCAAAATGATCTGCCTTTTGTCTACGTTTTCAGTGTACACTTTTACACCGTTTATCCGCAGAGGCTGCAAAAATGAAGCAAGCATAAGTTGGACTCTTCCACTGAACTATACCATACTAAATTCTATTGAAATAAAGGTGAATATAAGCATGTTCATGGCCTAAGAATTTACTGTAAGTATCATTAGCAAAGCTACCAATTTAGCTTAAAATGTTATTTCAAGGGTAAAAATTACCAAGCGAGGATCCACAGAATCATTGAATGGCTCAGGTTGGAAAGGACCTTAGTGATCATCTACTCCAACCTCCTCAATACAGGCAGGGATGCCTCTCCACTAGAATCCACTGCTCAAGGCCACATCCAACCTGCTCTTAAACGGACCTGGGAAGGGCATCTATAACTCCCCTGGGCAACATATTCTAGAGTCTCAACACCCTTGTACTGAACAACTTTCTCCTAAGATCCAGTCTAAACCTAATGTCCCTCATCTTAAAACCATTCCCCCTTGTCCTGTCATTAGACATTCTTATGAAAAGTCTATCTCCAACCTTCCTGAAGGTCCCCTTCAGGTACTGGAAGGCAGCTATAAGTTTCACTCTCTTCTCTAGGCTGAACAACCTATCCCTCACCCTATCCTCACTTTAGAGGTGTTCCAGCCCAAACCTCAGCCGTTCTGACCCAAACCACAGTCCTTCTGTCCCTTCCACTCAAACCACAGCTCTTCTGGCACTTACTCTGGCTTGAAGAGCTGACTTGAAGAGTTACAGAAGATTTATATAAAGCTTTTCCTCTCCCTCCAAAAAACATTTCACATCTCTGTAAGTAGTCATCTGTAAGTAGATGTCTAGTAAGTAGACATCTGACACTTCCAAACATAGCACTCTTTTGCTGTGCAACTAACACACCAAGCTAAATGTAATTAATAAAAATGCAGTTGCTTTAAGTGGAATTTAGTCAGAATGGATGAAAATAATCCATAATCCCAACAAAAAGCTGTGTCAACCACTCTGTGCTCTTTCTCTAAACCACTGTGCTGATGTTCTCCCTCCTCTTGCTCTCTGTCTCACATACAGAAACAGCACCTATCAATCATGCATTCCCAAGACTCAAATGTTCACCAAACACCAGGTGAGGAAGGATGATCAATGACCTTACTTAGCACAACCCCCAGACATATTTTGTGGTTTTCTTTCTATTTGCACTTTTCTTTTTTTGTGTGTTAAGTTATGTAAAATCAAAATCTGACTCCTATCATGTGTTTGGGGCTGTGCAGCTCCCATAGTATAACTCAATCAAGGCTACAATATAAAGTAAGAATATCTTTTTCTTGTGTTCAAGGCAGCTTAGTCCAGCTACAGAAACACACTGAGGTGTAGAAGCTAATTTAAACCCCACTTGAAAGGAATGCTATTCTACAATATGTAATACAGGTGTACCTAGGGCAGAACAGAGACCTTGTGTAAAAGGTGTCATAAAGTGTAATAAACTGTAATGTACACAGAATGACAAACACTGAAAAATAATTCCCCTCTATCACACTTGAAATTTCAACTCCTCACATTCAGAGGAAAGGGGGGGAGGGGACAGGAATTTTTTAAAAATTGTTATTTAAAACTCCATTTATGATAAGCAAGGGAAACAAAAAGGACAATTTCACACACACAAAAAAAAAAAAGTGGCTAAGCTACATCTCAACAGAATTTCCACTTGATGGAGGTAAGACTAAGTAGTGCAGAAGTTATTGCAATCAGGTAAGAGTTATTCTTAGCTTGGACTGCTCAGAGAGGCTCTTCTGCAGGCATGCAAGAGCTATGTACTATGACCCCTTCTTTCCTGGGCCAGAAAAGAAGGGAAACACCTATCTGCTTTCTGAATGCTATGTTAAATGAAGTCCCTTGGCAAGTTGAGCCAGCAGTCTTGTCATCAGACTTCCTACATAACATGATTAAAAGTTCATCTGTTACAAGTAAGGTAACTGCACTTGGATCATCTGGATAGCAGACCCTGCTCACTTAATGTAAAGCATTACATAACAGGATTTAAATGATGTGGCTATGAGCTTTTCACAGGACTAGGAGCTACTGTAACTCAATTCTTCTCCCAATTTGTAAGCAGATTTCCAAATCAGAGACTGCAGGGGGAAAAGCTCCCTCTCCTAGAGAGCTGACAGATCTTTTTATTTTGTTACAACAGAAATCAGAATCAAGCTTACCACCAAGTACCACTGAGAGATACTTTTCACATAGATACAAGCAGTCTGCATGAAAACAGAAGTTAAGGCAGAGCTTCTCAAAAAAACCATCAACAGACACTGACCTGATGTCCAATATCAATCTTTGTAAAACTGAAGGTACTGAGGTGGTTGTTTGCTCCTCTTACTGCTGGTTCTATGGTCTCCCGGAAGAGTTTCTCAATAAATTGACAAATAAAAGGCCACATCTGTTTTACAGTCTAAAGGGAAAAAAAATATAAAATAAAAAACCCACAATAATAATAATAATAAATATCTACATCAGACAACTTCACAGTATTAAAAATTTTCTTTAAGAAATTTTGTACAAAGTTTTAAACATACAAGTGTTTCCTTACAGACATAAAATCTGGTTCTCTTTACATACAGTAAACTTCCTGCAAGTCTCTGTATGTTTTATACAACTGCACAAAGCTGAAACACTGGAGGAGGAGAAAACCAATATTAAGAAGTTATTTCTTCTCTCCCAGAATTGCATAAGCATTCAGTGCTGATTCTGAATGTTGAGGAGAAGGCTAAAGAGGGTTATCTGGATGTAAGGAGAAGTGTAAGAAAAAATGGGTCAAGTGCATTTCTGAAGTACGTACATAAGGTTTACAAATGTGGTATTTTACTGTCACAGCTGAAAACGCTGTCTTAATTTTTCCCTGGTTTCTAATTTACTCATGTTTTTCTAAGCTCTCTGAATGAAAGATTAAAAAAAAACCAACAAAACACAACACAAGCCAAATTAGATCTATGTTTTAGATAACCAGACATGCCCACCAAAATTGCAAAATTGATTTATTTTTAAATTGTAGGTCAGTAGCCTGCAGTAACTGGAAAGTATCCCAGACAAGTAGAACATAAAAGACTGTTTACAGCTGCTATGACTTCCACACAATTACAGTCATTATCACTTTAATGCCTCTAAGATGGTTCTCCAAAACTCACAGCATCAAGACCATGAAAGCAAATTTTCTTGTGACTAACTGGATGGACAGCCAGGAGTTTCAAATGTATAAAGAGAACAGAAAGTTAAAACTACTCTGCTTTGAGATTCTTGCCTTGCCCTTTTTCTAAATCTCAGATTTCCCCTCTCCCCCTTCCCATATAGGAGCAATGCTAACAGCTGCCCATACCTTGTTGAGCCATTCTGCCCTCTCCGTGTCTGGAAAATGGACCTAAAAAACCCCAAAACAACAAACAAGAAATTACATAAAGACAAAACACCTTTTAGTTAAGAACATTCAATCACTTATAATACAGGAGAGCTTAGGGATCTACCTACGAGCAATGTGCACACTGAAAATATATTCAGCAGCTAACATTCTTGACAAGCACATTAGAATTCAAGCAGATGAAATATAAACTCATTCCTGAACTATATACATGTCCAACTGTATATTTAATAGTAGCATCTGGAACAAAGTATTCCTGTTACACCATAAAGAAACTTAATAATAAGCATAGCTGACACAGCAAATGTCAACCAAATCTACCTCACGTTTCAGATCTTTTACACATGACACATGGCTGCACTTCTACTTCCTTTCATATCAGATCTTTTGCCAATACCAATAAATCATGGCTAGAAATATATAATTGGTGAAGTTGAAGCTCAGGAATAGGTATATAAGTTCCTTCAAAAATCTCTTCAAAGACACTTTTAGTGATTTCTTAAACAACTGCAGAAATCAGTAAGAGATGGAAGCATGTTATCAGAGAATCAGAGAATGGTTTAGATTGGAAGGGACCTCAAAGATCATCCAGTTCCAACCCCCTGTCATAGGCAGGGACACCTCCCATCAGAACAGGTCGTTCAAGGCCTCATCCAACCAGGCCTTGAACACCTCCAGGGAGGGAGAAGCCACAACCTCCCTGGGCAACCTGTTCCAGTGTCTCACCACCCTCACTGTGAAGAACTTCCTCCTAACATCCCATTTAAAGCTCCCCTCTGCCAGTTTAAACCCATTCCCCCTCATCCTGTCATTACAAAACCTTGTGAATAGTCCCTCCCCAGCCCTCCTGCAGGCCCCCTTCAGATATTGGAAGGCTACTATAAGGTCTCCTCAAAGCCTTCTCTTCTCCAACTCTCTCAGCCTGTCCTCATAGCAGAGGTGCTCCAGCCCTCTGATCATCTTCGTGGCCCTCCTCTGGACTCTCTCCAACAGTTCCATGTCCTTCTTGTGGTGCGGGCTCCAGAACTGCACACAGTACTCCAGGTGGGGTCTGACAAGAGCAGAGCAAAGGGGGAGAATCACCTCCCTTGCCCTGCTGGCAACACTTCTCTTAATGCAGCCCAGGATATATATGCAATATATGCAAAAGATGCAAAATACCCAATCGTAACAGGAAAACATCATTCATATGCTCAAAGAACAGAGTTTTCCCAAAACAGAACACAGTTAGTAGCTTTACATTTTACATACACACATGAGAGAAAAACCCAAAGCAGTTCAGTAAAAGCAGAGTCAATAAAAATTTCTTTAGAATCTAACAGCTTCTATAACAAGATGCAGAGCACACTTCTGAAACACAAAGAGCCTTAGAACACACTAAAAACCCATGACCTACATATACTGACTTTCATGAAGCAAGGTCTCTGCTTAGCTGAATTGAGAAGTCTTAATCTCTTCACAGCATAACAGATTGTACCACTGGTTTTAACAGCAGTGCCTAGAGGTTATTTTTATTATGCCTCTACCCCAAATTTTGAACAGTCAGTTAAATACATACTTCTAAAACTGTATTTTCTACAAGTTGGATCTGAAAGCAAGCTTCATTTGTTTAGTTTTATTTGAACTCCTGTGTGAACAATCAACACTAACATATTCTTGAATGCAACCAAATTAAGCTTTTAAAGTTTCTTGTATCAAATACAATACAAAGATAGCTGGGGAAAGGCTGAGGGATGCAAACTGCTACTCTAGATGAGTCAGGACTGACAGAAACTATGGCTAGAAACAGCAGCGGGAACCAGACTACCTGATGTGCCAAATCTGCTTATTCCTGTATGCAATTTATTAAGACAAGCATGACAAAGAGAGACTCAAGGTCAGCAAAGACAGTCAAAAACTAAGAGCATTTTCCACTTGGTTTCCATCATTACATTGCTCATGCAAGTTTGGCAAGTATTGTCTCACTTAAAAAGAGATTATGTAAAATCATGTAAAAATACATGACTTGGCTTTCTCACACAAATGCTTGTGCTCAGCTCTAAACGACTCTTATGCATACTTCCTATTTCTGATGTATTCATATGCTGTGCTGTCAAGAACTCAATTCAGAACACACAATTTTTGGTAATGATCAAAAATAATACCAGAAAGGGTCCAAGGAATGTAGTTCTTTGTTCTGTCCTGGAGAGTAATAAAACAAAACTGCAACAAAAGAAAAACCACGAACAAGCTCCTATTTCCATAATAACAGCAGAAATATTTCTTACCCACAATTATTTTATTATTCAAACTGTATATGCTATTCATACTGGCTACATTAACTCAGGTTTTTTTTCTTCCCCTGATGATAATCATCTGCATCTAAGGAAACAAAGCAAGTCAAAAAACAATAACTGTTAAACTCAAGCCCCATGGACTAAGGGTTGGTAGGAATTTTAAAACAAAACAACCAGTCATCAGCAGATGACAGCAAATGAGCTTTAAAGTGCAAATGATGATAATATTGCTGCCTTAAATAGAAATCTTTGTTCACCTAAGAGAAGTTTCACATAGCTACATTAATGTCACTAAAAGCATGCACCAACAAGAACATCAGAATTAATTGAATTGCACCACAGTTTTAAAAGTAATGGTGAATTGCTCTCACCACAAGTTACAGCATTAACAATCTATTTAAAATATAGATTTTAATATCTATATAGTTGTTATAACTATAATAACTATATAGTTATTATTATAGTTGTTATAATTGATTACTAGTTGTTATTGCTAACTGATCCCCACATCGTATTTTTCTTTTCTCTTCTATTCCTAAGTAAGAAATCCATTACAGACTACATTAAAAATAGTGTTTAACAGGTACTTATCTGAGTCAGCATTCTAGTCTAGTTCCTTCCACTGTTTACTTGTTTAATTACTTGTGGTTTCTTTAACGTTTTCACCAGGAGCAACACCAGTAACATTCCGATTAACTCTGTAGTCACACAATCTAGCCAAGCCTCCTGATGTAGTTCAAATGCAACTAAATATTCTTGAAGTCTTCCAGTTATTTCACAAATACATTACCTATCTACATATCTGATATTACATACAACAATCTTCCTCTTTATCAAAACAGACATTTGTCTAGCCCAAATGTAAAAACATTAACAGCGTATTAAAACACATCTTCATAGACTTTTCATGCATCACCAGTACAGAGAGCATCCCACAGAAGGAAATTCAGAACAGAAACCCAACTTAGGTGCACTAAATCTGCTCCTAAATGCACAGCATAAGCAGTTATTTAACTACTAAACCTCAAGCTAGGTGGTGTGATAAAAAAGAAACACATTAAAATTAAATTATCCTTTTAATTATAACTACCAGATTAATTTGTCTAAACTCACTGCACTTGTAACTCAAAAAGGCCAGAGAAAATCAGTAAATTTCAGAAATTAAGAAGCATCCCAGCATGGACTAAATAAAGAGTGTCATACAGTGATATTCAAGCTCAATTAAACAGCTATTCACTCCAGTATTTTCCAGTCGGCAAAGCAAGCTGGCCTAAGGACATTTTAGGTACAAGAGATCTGAGCAGGGCTAATGGTTTAATCCCATGTAATGCAGCCAGCAATCTCCTCTCCCTCTGCAGAAACAAGGAGCAGCAGTAGATGAAGTATCTGCTCCTTCCCAAAGGGGAACTGACACAGAGTCTTCTGCTACTCAACACAACCTGAAGAGGCTTACCCTCAAACACAGACTGGGAGGACAATTGCTCCTTTCTAACAGGAGGTAAAGGAGACCAGAAAGGAAAGCAGAGCAGTCAGGCTGGATGCCTCCTGTTACTGTAACAATTCACCTCCAGCAGTATCCTAGTGGTTTTCCTAATTTCTGCAACCCCAGAAATACTGCACTCTTCCTATCTTCTGAATGACACCACACTCAATATTTACTGGTGCAGACCTGCAGGATTCAGTATTTCTGAAAGAGAAGGCAATTGTTAACAATGAGAGTTCCTCAGAAATGCTGCCATTAGCTTGCTACTAAAGGAACAAGCAACTGTTATTTCCATTATTTACTGGTAATCTAATTCTGTTTCCCATTCTTTGGCATGGACTTTGTGTTTGCAGTCTTAAATGCATTAAAATTATTAGCCTTTGCACAGCAAAGCTCACATTCAGTATTACAAATGCTGTGTGCTTTAGTATGGAGATAAAGCAAGGACTCTTGAAACAGTTTCACTTCACATCTTTCAACAGAAACATCTGGAAGACCTGGAAACAGCCTGAATACAGAAAATCAGCTCTGTCCCTTCACAAAACAACAGTTAGAAGGACCCATGCAAAGCAATACAACTAACCTAAAAGTTATTGAAAATAAGCAGTTCAGGTTTTGATAGAAACACAGGCTCAGAGGATGTCAAGGGGTTGGAAGGGATCCAGAGAGATCATTGAGTCCAAGACCCCTGCCAGAGCAGGACCATACAAATCTAGCTCAGGTCACAGAGGAACATATCCAGACAGGCCTTGAAAGTCTCCAGAGAAGGAGACTCCACAACCTGTCTGGGGAGCCTGTGCCAGTGCTCTGTGACCTTTACAGAATTGCCCATAAACTCCCTTAAAGGACTTGCCCATAAACAGTAACTACAACAAAGTAATCAAACACCATAAAATTAAGGGAAGGGTGAAAAAAAAAAAAAAAAAAAAAAAAAAAAAAAAAAAAAAAGAAAAAA
>VWZI01000944.1:769199-829132 GCA_013396835.1 Psilopogon haemacephalus | reverse complement strand
TTCAAGAATTTGATTAAGAATTTGATAAGAAAAAAGCAAGGACTGTATCTTTCAATATCACTGTATCACTGAAACTGTAGTTTTCAATATCAGAGAGACGTAATTAAATCCACCATTCTCATTGCCACACATGATTTGCTTCCCCAGATATAGTCCTGACTCTGCTCAATGTACTTGAAAAATCATCAGGACATCAGTCAGCACACTGAACATTCATCTATGACACTCTTCTAAAGAAAAAAAAAAACAACCTAACTGAAGACATTACTTGTGACCCAATAGTTGAAGAGCTATTTGCCTATAGCAATGACTGCAACTAAAAGCAACTGCTAAATTATGTTGGCAACAATTGAAACAGCTTTTAGGATATGTGTTTCAATGTCTTGTTCTCTTTTACCCTGAGGAGCTCATATAGTTACTTTGTATTAATACAACGACATCTCAAATCCCTCGTCATTGACTGGTCTGAGCTGACCCAAATCAGAGGTTTTTTTTCCATTTCCCTCACTCAGTGGAAGATCACAATGTAACAGATTTACTTATACTTTGTGTTCTTTGCTGTGTTATGACAGACAGCAATGATATTTTCATGCGCCTGGCAATGCAAACAATCAGCAGCAGGAAGCAGAGCTGGAATTCATCACTTTGGCTGTTGGAAGAAGAAACTAGGACAAATGAAAACCCACGAAGGAGACTGGTGTTGACAAAAAGGAAAACCATCTCCCCAAGCACTGCAAGTCTCAAACAAGAAAGTAAATGACCTTGGAAGTTCTTACAGGTTACACCTAAGCTGGAAGCTTATGTGTTACATGGGAATCAAGAATCAGAACTTTACAGTAGATGAAATTCCAAAGTGATTTGCCAGAGCCTAAAACCCATTAACTTTGGGAACACTGATGAACTAATCTCCTCTGTCTGGCAAGCGGATACATTCCCATTGCTTTTCAATAAATTGAAGCTTAAATTATATTCTACAGTTTCTCAGTTTGCACCCTGAGGACAGATGTGAATCTAAGTTACTACAAAGATACATGCTTTCGGGCAACTCTAAGTAAAAGTTACAATCATTTCCATCTACCTATGAGAGTATCCCTTCAAGTGCAACAGCCTCCACTTCTTACTCTAAAACAAGTTCTACAAAATATCTGCCAAATATTCTCAATCTCAAATACCAAACTGAAGCCAGGAGTTCAGATGTCTTCAGATAGAACAAACACCCTGTACCCTGGTATCCCCCAGAGTTCATCTTGTAAAATTGTTCATTCGACCTTAAGGTTCCTGTCAACGCCTATTCCCAAACAAGCCCTGCCCACTCCAATTGCAAACCACTCCTGCATAGTATCTTAAAACGTGCAGACTCTCTCCTCAAACCCAACAAAGGTTTAAGCACCAGAAAGAAAGGTTTAAGCACCTGGGGAGGAATAACAAACTGCACTGGTTGGGAGGTGATCTGCTGGACAGCAGCCCTGTGGAGAGGGACCTGGGAGTTCTGGTGGATAACATCCATGGACAGCAATGTGCCCTTGTGGCCAAGGCCAATGGGGTCCTGGGGTGTATTAAGAAGAGTGAATCAAGGGAGGTTCTCCATCACCATCCCCTCTACTCTGCCCTGGTGAGACCTTGGCTTGAATACTGCACTCAGTTTTGGGCTCCCCAGTTTAAGAGGGACAGGGATCTGCCGGAGAGGGCCCAGTGGAGGGCTACAAGGATGATTAGGGGACTGAAGCACTGCCTGGTGAGGAGAGGCTGAGGGACCTGAGGCTTTTTAGTCTGTAAAAGAGAAGACTGAAATAAGATCTAATAAATGTTTATAAATATCTGAGGGCTGGGGGTCAGGAGTGGGGGACAGGCTCTGCTCACTCCCTGTGATAGGACAAGGAGCAATGGGTGTAAGCTGCAGCACAGGAGGTTCCACCTCAACACAAAGGGGAATTTCTTTACTGTAAGGGTCACAGAGCACTGGAACAAGCTTCCAGAGAGGTTGTGGAGTCTCCTTCTATGGAGACTTTTTAAGGCCAGTCTGGATGCGTTCCTCTGTGACCTCAGCTCTGGCAGGGGAATTGGACTTCTATCTCTTTGGGTCCCTTCCAACCCCTGACATCCTGTGAACACCTGTGGGGGTGGGGGGGAATCTTAAAAAGAAGAAAAATACTTAGGTTCAGGTATATACACCTGTACTGCCATTGATATCCTTGTCAGGTGTATTGTTATAGTGTTGCTAGTACATCAGGCTTCCTTCCTAGCAGAGACAGAAAACTGGAGGCAAGTACACTAGTAACATTAGTGTGCTGGAAGCAAACCACTTTACCCGGAATTACTGTTTTAATGTAATACTTTTGTAGCTCTTCACATGGCAAAAAATCATGAGGTAAGTTTGTATTCTTATACAAGGAACTGATTTGTAAATCAAAATCTGTTTTCAGGCTGTTACTATGGCTCTGTGTGTAATGGATTACTTGAATGAGCTCAAGAGGGGAAAAAAAACAAACAAAAACCCAAGGAAACAAGAACCCAAACTTCACAGGGTTGGGGGGTTATTTTGTAAATTAAAAGTAACACAAAGCAAACAGATTGGTAATGTTTTTGTTATTCACATCAGAGACTCACTAAAGACAGGACATAGCAAAGAAACTTCAGGACTACAATTGCAAAACTTTCAAAACACACAGAAACCATTGGCAAATGTTTTCTGTTATCATATATTTATGTTAAGACCTGAAAACAACATAAGCACGTATTATCCACAGCTTTTTCAAAGCTTTATACATAGCCACATTTAGTAGACAATTAATTCACTTTACAAAGACTCACTATGAACAAGACAGAAATAAGAAAACCGATTTTATCACAGGAATGTGAGCATTTTTAGCACATTCAAATCAACACAGTCTACATAGCTAACAGCCTAAAAGTAAAAAGAAATATCCAAACCCAAAGTATTTCCAAAAGCCCAACTATTTTCCTTAAAATAAAAACCAGAATAAAGACTACCACTGAGAGAAAACAAGAAATTAACACAATTCAAACTAATATATCAATCACTATTGAATGTTCTTATGACAAGTCAAATGACTGAACACTGGGTTGGTTTTGTTTTTTTTCTTTGCTTCCCCCATGAAAAACTCCCTTATCGTTTCCAAGCTGCTATTTGACATTTAACTGGCAGAGTGTGGGTGGGTGGAAAAGAATTCTTTTCCTAAAATACTTGAACTGGAAAAAAAAGTCATTGGGTGAGAAACACAGCATTTCAAATTTAATCTGCAGCATAAAATTGTTTACTAGACTAAGACAATTTCAAAGCCTCGCATACAAGAGAATTTAGCATTCTAGTTCATCAATTAACAAGATGAATCAATCGACTGGGGTGGGAGGGAGTGAGGGAAGGAAGAGTCTTGTTTCAACACAAATTACAGTTTTTCAAAATTCTGGGCCAGCAAGCTTACTGTACAAGGAAATATTACAAGCAATAGTACATGAAGAAAAGAGAGTTTCTCATTTGAAGTACTGTACATTCATTACGTTAACAGTCTGCTTGGAACATGCAGACAGACCAAACCTGCAGACAGACCAAACAACTGCCAACTACCAAGTCCTGAGAATTTAATTTACTCTGTAAGGCTACACAAAACCTCACAGCTCAGAGTGTATCTTGTGATTCTCTTTCCTGAAGAATGCAATGAGAATTCTCGACAAGTGTTTTGATATAAAGTTGTAAACTTAACTCACCACTGGTTTTCAGAGCTCATTAACAGTCTACAGAAAATGCTATGTGAAGAAGGGCATCTTGATAAAACACAGATTCGTTTATTTATATCAAGCTATGCAGATCTGAAGGATCATGCACTACAAAGAAGCAACAACGCTCAAATACAAAGCAAACGACAAGCTTTCTGAGCTGATAAATTCCATTTGAGCTCACCCACAACGTTTTCCTCCCCAGAATCCTTTTTAGGAAGTTATTTTAAAAGCAAAAGTTCACAAACTTTAAGAGCAGAACTGTGGATCATAACACTATACAATTAATTAAAATCAGAACAATTAAGGTTTTATAGCTACCTTCAGGCTTCAAGATACCTTGTGGTTACATTTAAAAACAGAACAGTAAGACTGCATGTTTAGGGATTCATCTGCTTTCTTCCCATCTTCCTTTTGCAGTAGGCAGTGACGAAATACAAGACAACACTGTCAATACATTTAATCTTGCCTATGGTGTTACATCTTTCAAAATTCTTCCTAAGGAAACTATTTGAGTCAGTTTGGATAGTTTATGTCATCCGGTATCTAACTGAAGGAATGCAAACAAAAGTCGGGAAAACAACAGTGCTTGGAGTCTGTACAAGACTTTCTCAATTAAAGTCTTCATTAAAACAGATGGAAAAAAAGTATGCACTTTACCTTGCAGAAAAGAAATCTCTTAGGTGGAGGAAATCTCTTAGGTTTGCAATTGAACTAATGTAAACTTGACCCATGCTGCTATATGATAAGGACAGTCAAATGACAATGTAATGTTTGGCTGTCATATGACAGTTATTTTCAGCCAAGGAAAACTAGTTTCATATTTCTAGTAACAACTTGATGGTACCTACTTCCAAGACTGCTTCAGCTGGAAACCGTTAGCTCTGTTTCAAATTTTCAACACCTAAGGAGAATTCTGTAGTCATCAGGGTGTAGCAGACAAAACTTTGTGCAATGATTCATTATATGGAAATGTTAGCCTTCCAAAGGTTATTTATATAACAAGAGGTATATTTATGTAACAAAATGTATGTTTTAGCAATTTGCTGCACAGAGCTTAATACTAGCTATTTAGATGACAGGCATCTGATTGACTTTAGAACTGTCACTATCTCTCTGAAGTGAGCTATCAATTTTTTTTTTTTTCCTAGTACAGCTAATAATTACACAAATATTTATATTTTACAAAGAAAATGTTTCTTGTAGTTTCTAAGCCACAACTGGAGACAGAAAGCTAATTTAAATGACAGCTTAAAACAAAAACTGTAGAAAACTCCAGTTGGAAAGAACCTCTGGAGCTCATCTGATCCAACCACACACCCAAACTGGGGGAAACTCTCATATATTTGATGGTTAAGTATTTTAACAGGTCCACTGAAAAGTTATAAAAGAACTTGGATGTGAAACTTGACATTAACTATTCAAGTTCAAACAGTGCTTCCCCACTAAGACACTTCAGCAGTACTATTTGCCACTTCTTTCTAAGAAGATCCTCTTCATGCAGGCTATTGTTCCATTTCACTTTCAACCTGACCACAGGCTTCCATAACCTCCTTTTTGTAGACATTAGCACTTGTGTGGTTGCACAGTAAATTCACTCAAGGAACTCTGTCAGCTGAACACTAAACCTGGCAAAAAACTTGGAATTAGGTGGCCAAGTATATTCTAATGCTGACACTAAAAGGCAGTGGGAAAATGCAATTGGATGCAGAACATCCTTTTTGCCTGAAGCGTGCATTTACTTTGTTTTGAAACTGCAGAATCAAGTCTCTCTAACCAGTAATTCTCTAGTCATCTCACATTCTCTCTCCAATGTTTGCATGCAGAGAAAAGCCTACAAATAAAATGAACAAGGAACAGTTAGTAGGACTAAGCTTTCAAATTCCTACTGCTCCTCTAACTTCTAACAATAGCACAGGAAGCACATAGAGGGAACAAAATCAAGCCAAACAACAAAGCAGGCTGCACCATTTAAACTGCAAAGAAAATAAGAACTCCAGCAATCTAACAAAGACGGGTACATGAAGCTTGGTAGAAAATAAAAAAACTAGACTGGGGGTGGAGATCAAGAAACTCAGCAATAAGGCTGAGGAGCACCTGCCTTTCTCCTTCTCCCAGACACCACATTCATGGGATTCAAGAGGAAACAGGACATAGCATCTCACCCAAACTGACATAAAACCATAGGCTACACAGGTCTATGTTAAGGAACAAGGAGCCAAAGCAAAATACACTGAGAAGCTGAGAAATGCAGCGAACTTGGCAAAACTAGCATACCTGTTGAACACATGCTTCCACAGTCAAGAAATAATTAAGGATTCTGAAACCTCCCCTCTGTAATGAAACTTTCTTACAAAGCAAGTTTAATCTGAAGTCCTTCTAGTGAATGGAAAAGAAACCTACTACTGCTCTCAGTTACTCGATTAACTGACATGACAAGTTTGTATTGCCTCACTTTCCATTATTGCTGGCTAAGGAAAGTCACAAAACTTGTATTAAAAACGTAACAAAAGGAACAACAACTGTGAAATCAAAACAGAGAAGGTGGCAAGGGCCAAAAAGAAAATTAAGTTGGCTATTAAAAAAAAAATAAACACATATCTTTAATTACATTATCATCTTCTCCTAGTTGTCCCCAACAAAACTTAAGTCTCAGAGTGAGAAGTCAAAGCATCCCGAAAACAAAAAGGTATAATGACTGTTTAAGAAATGCCAGTGCTGTCTAGACTCTGTTTCGTTTGCTGCAAAATGACAAAACAAGTCACTGCATGGCAGACTGGACTAAGGAAGAGTTCTGGGTTAGTTCATCCCATCTTGGACAACTACAACCTCTGTTAAACACACAGCTGACAATTGCCTTCCACCATGTCACACACAGTTCATTTTGAGCAAATTCCTAGATTCTTCTCTCTTATTCCTCGTCCAGCCTTTTCCTTCCACACTTTAGAGAACAATCTCCTCATTCAACTAAAGCAAATATTACCCAGAAATATTGAAGTGCCATATGATCCCAAAGTTATACAAATGATAAAGTGCCAAGACCACTCTAAATAGTTTGGCTTCATCATTTACTTAACTCAAATACTTGTTGAAAATAAAAACACTTTTGTCTTTTAGCAGAAAATTGTTTCCCCACTGATTTTATTCACATTTGATTTTATGTTGACTATTCCATCTCTGTATAACTTCTAAAATTCCATCTCTGTATAACTTTTATTTTCATTAAGTGTTCACAAACACCAGAGAAAGACAAAGATTACACTTTCTTCATTGAAGTCATTTGGTACTTTCCCCAATTATCAGAAGCAACTCTACATGCTGCTTTGTCGAGTTTGGTAAGTGAATCTTAAAAGCTGGCCCTTGCTAGGCCAAAGGGACACTGAAAAATTGTTTTGGATACTTGAAATTTCTAGAACAGGTTTTCATTATTATAAACTACAATGAAAATGTTTTGACAGTAACCCTGATTCATCTTCCTATTTCCCAGCAGGCTTTCAAGGCAAAAAAAAAAACCAAACTAAAAAACCCCCACCAAAACCAAAATAAAATCCTAGAACGTGTATTTAACTACACTTCGTGATGTGGCAACAATCTCAAAAAGTAGTGGCAATTTAAAGTGACAACAATCTTGTAGAAGATTCTCCATTCCTAAAACCACCATTCATCTGTTTCTTTACTATGGGGTACTCTTAGAAAGCTACACAGGTTACCTTCTCAACTACAGGAAGTAATACTCAACCAAAATAACAAAAAAACTAATCACCCCTAACTACAGAAATAATTTTTTAAAATAAACTTTAAACCTTTTCAAATCCCACAATCAACAATGCAGATGTGTATATACACATATGATATGAGGCACCTTGAACAGGCAATTTTGACAGAAAATTATCAGGCAGAGGAGGACACAGACTTCAGTTGTTAAGCAGCCACAAGTTATTACTCTACTCTTACTCACACCCCTTCAGTTTCCAGATGCAGGCTGGCAGCCACAGCCATCTGCAGTACTAACCATATAAACTGATTAGATCCAGCTTAGCATTAAGTAGCCATACATGGAAGAAATTTTTCTTATAAATCACTCCTCAGTAAATTCAATCTAGCGTGCTCAACTAACATTTGGAGGAAGGATCAGAAGAATGTGTTGCAATTCCTCACAGTCTTCCCTTGCATATTTTAGAGTTGTGTAAAAAAGCTCATAAAATCCCTACAGCTGTAATAATAACCATTAACTAAAACTATAATTAGACGTTAAGAGGAAGATCTTCTTGTTCTGTAGCAATTACAAGCACAATGTATTGTAAAACTCCACTTGTTCATCGAGTTTAAAGAGTACATACTTAACATCCATTAGCAGGGGTTCTCTGAAAAGTCTTGTCCTGAACTATCCATCCCATAACCCAGTTAGCAAATTTGATTCTGCATCATCAAGAAATCTTCCTATCAAATACACTTATGAGCATAAGTGCCTCAGCCTTCCATGCAGATATCACAGTACAGGATACGACCCTGCAGTTAGAGCTACTGAATCATTTTTCTTCCACGAACACTGTGTCTGCCTTTCCACCATCGATAAAAAAACAAAGTCTTTGTTGCTCTGTGTAGATGGAGTATTCAACAAGAAGCTCATGGAGAGGTTGAAGGTGGAGAATACATATGCTATTTTATTCTAACATGAGACTAAATATGAAGAGCTTCATAATTACACATCACAATTTGCTTTTTCAGACACACATTCTGAAGTCTGCTTTCTCTCAGAACAGCTCCTCATCTTCTAAGCACTAGCAGTTTGTTTAACATTCAACACAGAAATATGCAACCACCATTGGAGTCATGCTTTATTGAACATCACCACTGCAAAAAGACTTAACAAAACATGGGTTAGCAACTATTTTATTGATTACTGTAGCTATACATCAGCATCTAGAAAGGGTACACACTGACCCTATCTCCCCCCTACAGGTGTATCTATGCTGCAGCATTTCAGTGGTAATTCACAATACTCCATCTGCAAAAACCTCATACAGCTTCCCAAAAGAAAGGAGATCTAGCAGATTTCTTCACAATAGGACTGTAAATCAGCTCAGCTAAAAAAGGTAACTAGACACCAATTTAAATTTAGGTAGATGTTTCCTTTTACCTTATGTAGATGAGAAAACAAAACAAAAAACAAACCCCAAAAAGTCACTCCAAACTAGAGCAGAAACTCACGTGAGTCTGTAGGATCCAAATGCTATAATTAAGGTTTTAGTATGTTGTTACTTTTACTACAGTGACGTACAAAATTTCGGTTTCTGTATGATACATGGTTAGGGATACAAATAAAATTGTTTACACCTGGATTTGGAATAAATTATTTTAAAACATTAAGATTTGTTCCTATTTTGGTTCCCTACTGATTGTTGATAGACTGCCCCCATATACAGCTCCTGGTATCAGGCCAAATTTACAATTCATCTGGGGAGGGTATTTAGGGGGGTGGAAGCCAGCGTGGCTTTTTATCTTTAAGAAAACAGGAGTCAAAGTTTCACTTATGCAAAAAGATGTCACACATGGTAAGCTGGCACCTTCTAAAAGTCACATTGTACAAACAAAACATCTAGATTAACATTTTTTGGTTGTTCTGAGAATGAGTGAAGGAGATTTGTAATACCACTTACATTATGGAATTTCACTACTGCTTTAAAAATAAAAGGCAATGGGATATCTGGTCTTTAAAAGCTCATTTCTTACCATCTATCCTCTAAGTAGCAATACTTACATTGCCAATTTCCTTGTATATGTTTGCATGTTATTTTCATTCATTACAGTATAAAATACATGTAGAGTGTAGAAATATTGCTAAGAAAGGAGAAATTACTTGTTTTAAAATTCATTTTGATCTCAAATCTTTTCTCATAGTGAACTCTTCTGCCTAGTTTTAAATGACTTGGAAGAGTACCCATTTCTGCCCCCTCCCACTCCATATAATCAGTGACATCTTCCAACCACACAACAAAGCTGTAACTACATTAGCAACTCTACAAGTACAGATCTTACTCTTTAAAGACAGTAAACAAAGTATTTTCTAGTACCTACATATTTCTTTTAAATGATTCGGTGTTGACATTTTAAGTAGCTTGTAGACGTGTTGAATCAATTCATTTAACATGCACTGTACAGAATCTTCCTCTTATATAACCTCCTGATTATAGAACAAGTAAATCTAATTTAGGAAACTAATAATTAACATTATGAACTCTGGTATGATAGCACAACAGTATCACTTTCAAATCATAACTGAGCATATTGCCAGCAGAAAAATCTTGATTTGTTACGCCTGCAACAACTACTTCCTTAAAATTTAGTAACTCTGTGCATTACTGAATTAACACAAATCACTAAAGCAACAACAAAACCTGTCTGTCTTCTGCATGTCAGCAGAAGAATCACACCTTACATAGAAGGCTCTGGGCAGCCTGGTCTAGCTGAGGATTCCCCTGCTGACTGCACGGTGAGTTGGACTAGATGACCTTCAGAGGTCACTTCCAACCCAGACCATTCTATGATTCTAAGGTGGCTTATACAAAAGAACTTAGCTAAAGTTCTTTTCCAATCAAGAGCCCAGAAAGATGTCAGACAAATGTCTTGGGCACTACACTAAAATCAAAAGTCAAAAAATTGTTTACCACTTTCAGTCCCAGCAGAGAATAAAAACTACCATATTTAAAAGATATCACTACCCTACTCAAGTGATTTGAAGTTTATTTCCTTTGACCAGGAACCAGAGGAACACACTGCAGTTTGGAGTTCACACTGGATGGATAAACTCAATACCTACTAAAGAGACATAAGGCCTCAAACGCCATTCTGTAGCTCTTATTTGAAGTACGACTAAAATCCACAAATCTCCAAGACAACATATAGAGCAAAAGGAAGAAGAATAGCATTTTCCCAAGACATGTTATAGAGGTAGCAAAAAGACTCATACAAAGCTTACTGACTGTGACAGCAGACACTGAAGACCACTTTTAAGCAGGCCATTGGTTATCAGAAGAATTCTCTTTTCCAGATCTGGAAGCTACATTTATTTGGAAGCATGACAGTTCCATAATATTGCATATGGCAGCAGAAAGAAAAGAACCAAGTCCTTGAAAGTTTAGTAACATTATTAAAGAGGGGAAAACAAACAACCAAAACCACCAAAAAAATAAACTAAAACAAAAACAACAACAAACAACCCACAACAATGATTTACAATCCATCTGCCAACTGATGCATCAGAAGGTCATGCTTTGAGGAAACTCCAGTTGCTTTCTCATAGTACCATAGGATATGCAAGTGTTAGCAACCAGCACTCATTCATCTCTTTTTTTTTGGCCTCTGACTTCAGTCAAGAGGCCCCCTTCTAAATTATTTGAACAACTCCAGGCAGGAATAATTGCCATTTTATCAATGGTAACGAATCATGACTTTAAATTTATGTACTGCATTAAGCCTGAATATCTACTGCTTAGTTACCAGCAGATAGTTACTATATACAACCCTCCATAACAAACCTAGCTTCAATTAATTCATTTTAAATGCATCAAATCAGAACAATTCCATTTCACTCTTGCATGATTACAGGGAAAAAAACCAAACCAACACAGAGCTAACATAAGAGCTATTAACCACATTATTTAAAACTCAGTTTCAAGCAATAAACTCCTTCATCTGTCTTCAACACTCTCTTTGTTTTCACCATCATCTTCCACTAGAACTTGGTAACAGGTAAGAAACAGGATTAAAAAATACTCTGTTCTCACACCCACTATGCTACATTCTGGATGTCTGGAACTCGAGTAACTTCCTTAGCAGAGCTAAGACAGGCTGCAGTTATCTTGGAGAAGAGGAGGCTCAGGGGTGACTTCACTGCTGTCTACAGCTACCTGAAGGGAGGTTGTAGCCAGGTGGGGTTGGTCTCTTCTCCCAGGCAACCAACAACAGAATGAGGGGGCACAGTCTCAAGTTGTGCCAGGGGAGGTATAGGCTGGATGTCAGGAAGAAGTTCTTCACAGAGAGAGTGATTGGCATTGGAATGGGCTCCCCAGGGAGGTGGTGGAGTCGCCATCCCTGGAGGTGTTCAAGAAAAGACTGGATGGAGCACTTAGTGTATTGGATAGGGCTGGGCGATAGGTAGGGCTGGATGATCTTGGAGGTCTCTTCCAACCTGGCTTATTCTATTCTATTCTATTGGGTGTAGGAATTTAACCACATTAAAACAGCTCTTTGAATACTTCTCATTTTAACAGTGCTGGATGTACAGCCACTGCAAGGAGTACATAGCAGAAGTGTGGATGGCTCTCACTGAGCAGAAATCACACAAAGATTTGGCTGAAACACTCAAGACCTCAGGCATGCAGATTAAGAGAGTACCAAGCTCTGCTGACCAGTGGGGCAGATCAGGACATAGAGAGGCTTGGATGAGCAGCACTGACACTGTTGGCTGGCTGGCTGTTAGCCGTGTTCAAAATAGTTTATCTTCCAAAGTAAATATTTCAACATCTTAATCTTTCAAGCTGAGCTTCAGCCAAAAAACAAACCACGAACACCCCCCAAAAAAAAAAACTCCATAGAAACAAAACCACTACCTCCCCAAAAACCCCACACCACCAAACATGTAGTTCTGAAGACTTACTAGTATGCCTGAAACTTCTACAGGAAGATTCTACTTTCAAATAAAGCCTTTTAAAGTCAACTACAGCCCCTTCGCCTTATTCCTCACACCACAACCCTGAAACCAGCCAGAAACACCACCTCGTTCTTATGCCATTCTCTGTTAAGTAGTGCTTTACTTAATAGCGTGAAAGTGTTAAGATCCCCATTTTGTCTACCTCTAATTTCAACTTTTTAAAGAAATGCTCCAGCCCGAGTCATATCCGTGCGCTGTAGAGACCTCGCTACATCCCAGACGTGTGCGTCACTGGCAGCTGAGGGGAAAGAAAAGTCTAACCCTGAGGTAAAGTTTATTCTGCGAGGGAAACCTCGGCCACGAGAGGTTCAGTGCTACACGGCAGCGCCGCGGGGCTGTCACCATCCGGCAGCCCTGTGGCTGCCTCAGCTGCTGCGGGAGCTAACGGGCCAGGTGGCCGCGCCCGCCCCGGAGGGAGGCCACCCCAGCCGAAGGAGTGCCCCTCTTCCTGCTCATGTCTGGAGCCACCGCTCAAGCTGCCGCACAGCAAGTCCCAAAAGAGGCTGGCGACCTGGGACGAGTAGCCTAGGAGCGTGGGGATGTCACCTCCTCACCCCCCTCCCTCTTCTCGGGGTGGCTCTGGGGCTCCGGCCTGTAGTGAGCCTCTTCTGCAGCCCGAAGACAGGGCAGCCTCGGGTGAGGGCATCACGGAGCTCCTGGAGAGGTGGCAGGCCCCAGCCCGCCCGGTGGCTGCCCTGCCCGCCGGGCGCGGGTGCTCCTTCGGAAGCGCCGAAGGGTGTTGGCCACTCACCCACGCAGGCAGATCCGCGGAGGAGACGCTGAGCCGCACCGCCTCCTCCTCGTCCTCCAGGAAGGCGAGCGCCCGGCCCAGGCGGGAAGTCTTGCCGCC
Source organism: Psilopogon haemacephalus (assembly GCA_013396835.1). Lineage (NCBI taxonomy): Eukaryota > Metazoa > Chordata > Aves > Piciformes > Megalaimidae > Psilopogon > Psilopogon haemacephalus. The sequence continues at coordinate 815,834 of VWZI01000944.1, read as the reverse complement.
ACGGTGCCTGCGGATCCAGAAGAGCCCGCATAGTGCGATGAGGACCCAGCTGAAGCTCAGCCCTAGGTAGCCCAGCACGTACACGGGGAAGATCAGCACGAAGCTCCTCGCAAACTGCGACACCAAGCCTGTCACATCCACGCTCAGCAGCGGCGGCTGCTCCGGCACCGAGTCCCCAGCCGCCGCCTTCTCCGCTGCGGCGGGATCCGTGGCGGACCCCGCGCCGGGGGACTGCTTAGCCGCGGCCCCGCTCATGCTACCGCAGCGGCAGTTCCTACTACTGCTGCCGCTCCTCCCGCTGCTGCAGCTCCTCCTCCTCCTCGGGCGCTGGCTGCGAGCGGGCAGGGGGGCAGGGCGGCGGCAGTGCCTCGCATCCTGCGCTCGGCCCCGCTCACCGCGCACCGACACCAGCCGCCGCCCGCTTCCGGGTTCGGGGCGGCCCGGCTCAAGCAGTCACCGCGGGGAAAGTGATGCGGCGGAGGACGGGTCGGGGCACCATGAGGAGGCGCCTCGTCCCCGGCCTCCCCTATTGGCGCCCGACGTGCCACCTCCCCCTGCCCCGGGCGCCCGCGGCCCCCTCCCCTCCGCCGGGCTCTAGCCGGTGGAATTCTTTCATCCTTGCCTTCCAGGCCTGCCCTGGGAAGAACGGGTTTGCCCTGCACGTCGGGATCCGGGCCAGGAGATTGTCATCGGCTTTCGCCAAGCTGAGCTCGTTCCTCCGGGACCCCCTCGCCCAGCTTCCCTCGGGGCAGCTAGCCCAGCCGCCCACTCGCAGCGGCCGCCGCCGGCCGTCACCGCTTGGCCTCGCAGGCACGAGGTGGGGGCAATGTGCCGCGGGAAGAGGTCACAACAACGAAACGGGCCCTTGTTGGAGGGCACGATGCTAAACCACCTTGAGAAGTTGGCAGCCGTGAACACGCTGCTGTGTGCTTCCTCACGGGTGAACCACACCAGCTTCCACCAACGTGTTAGCATGTGCTTCCTCATGGGAAAGCCACACTATTTCCCCACTTTCTTTATTCATGTGTGCCATTGAGTGGTTTTCACCTCTTACACCCTTCAGTAACAAACTTCATACTTTTCTTTCTCCTTTTTTCAAGGGATGTTATTAAAAGGACCAATTAATCAATGGCTCACAGGCCTGTCACTCCACTCCTCAGCCACAATAGAGTTTTCCCAAAGCTTTGCTCACATCCTCAGATGAAACTGACACCTGACACCTCAGTACACAGCAGCACCTGGAGTGGCACCTATGGTCTTGGGATTACACAAATCCTGAACCTGTGAAACTAAAAAAATCTTACTTTCTACACCTTTGTGACATGTATCCCTTCAAAACAGTAACACCTGGTTACCACCTCATTCTTCCCACCACTCCTTTATCTTTTTCCATAACTTAACTACCAGTTTTGTAAGGGACAGCTGCTGCTTGTCCTTCGCTGTGTGCTAATCAGTTTGCTGGTACACACTTGCTGATGGATGATTAAACTCAGCATTCACCAGGAGCCTTTTTTTTTTTTTTTTTTTTGCTTTAAATAGTTTGTCTTTAATTTAGTGGGAATGAGGGTCCTCCCTTCAGCTGCAATTTTAACATTTGTAGGACTTTACCAGACTGTTATTTTCAGGCTGGAAAGTTATGAAAACACATACAAATAGGAAAGCTGCCTAAGTTTCATTTCCTTGGGAAACAAAAGCAACCTCAATTACCCAGAGAAATGGAAAGTCAGAAAGGCAACAGCACAAAAGGAAGAGTTGTTTGCTCAATGCTGCACTGCAGAATTGGAAAAGTAATCCATATCTTGACAACTGAATATGCTGTTCTATCATCTATCCAAATTCTCTCCATGCCTATAATCAGACACAATGAACTGACCACTCTAAGCACAAACAATTTCTGGTCGCAGGTTTATGTTGCTCTTTACTTCCTCTCTACACTGACAGGGTGTATTTAAACTCTATATTTAGTTTAGTCAAGATGAAAATTCGGAAGGATCAAATGATACAAAAAGAAGCAACAATATCAACAATTTACAGCTACAAGGTAAACCAAGCATTGAAATTACAATTTACTTTGGGTCTCCCAAAGAACTCAAAAAACCCCAAGCTGTAACAACAGTGAAGAGACTGAGCAGGCAGCATATGACCCTCTAAAAGCCTGTTGCTCTAAAGTGGGGACTAGGAACTCAGCAACTCCTTTGAATACCAATAATATCAAACTACTGTAAATGTGGGAGAATTTTTGTATTTGTTGCATTCCTCTTCCAATTATGTACTTTGCTTATATAGACTTTCTTGTGAACTCCCAAGTTTCAGTTAACATCAAGCCCAAATTGCCATGTTGTATGTTGACTTCCTCCATTACAACCAATACTATTTATATTTTCTCACTTTTCGAAGCCCTTTGTTGTCAGTCTTGGACTTCATTGCTCCTTATAATTCCATGTGTGAAGCAGAATAAAACTGTACCACCCATCAAGAAGAAAATTCACAATGAGAAGGGAAAAAAAAAGGAACTAAATTAACATGGTGTTTTCCAACTAACACTCTGCCATATGCTGTGTCCTATTCTGGTATCCTTTGTGTCTGAGTGTTTGTAATCTGCATGTAAGCTGGACATAGAATTTGTAGAGCAATACCCCATACAGTCAGTATTAATACACTGAAGAAGCACATCAGAAAATAAATTAATCTTGGGGTAGCATTTTGGTTGACAAACATGTTAACTGTAAGCCTGACAGCCTAGCACTGATCCTGGGCTGAGCAATTTATGAGTTCATATGGAGATGTGATTCATCAGAACTAGAGGTGGGTGATAAGCAAGACCTTGTAGCATTAATTTAGATAGCATTTATCTGTAGCATCAATAGAAAGTTCTGATAGACTTCTAAGAACTCCTGTAGATAACTGACTTGGCTCCCCACAGTGTTTTGGTTTAGAAACTGGGAGACGTGAAATTAGCATACCCACTATTATAATAGGGACAATAGTCTTGTTAAAATCAAGATATAAACTGTTACTAGGGGATAAATTAAGGTCAGTTACTCTTTTATAATAGAAGTTTTAAAGTATTTTTATCTGGATAAACACAGGCTATTTGTTTAATCTTCTGATGCTGATAAATCGTTGAATAATTTGCTCAGGAATCTTGGAATTTTTCATTCTCATTATTTCCTGATCCTATTTTTTAACACTTCTGAGAGATAATTGCCTAGCTTCCCATAGGAAGGCAAGTTGCTTTAGTATGCTTCAGGACCAAGGTCATTTACAATCAGCAGGTGTTCATGTTAAATGGAAATCTGGAAAGTTGGCCTGCCAAAAAAACTGAAGGAGGTAGTCTTACAAAGATAAGACAGTCCTATTTTGGCTAAAACTGATGAAGCAAGGCTAAAATAACATAAACACTCAACTTCAAGGCAGATTTTGAGGGCCAGGATGCCCGAGTGAAGACCTTTGACTTCAATTTTAACAAAGTTAACACCCCTGGGTATGCTGATGAGAAAAACTGAGTACAATGCTAAACATACATTTTACTCACTTCTCAAATCATGCTAAACATCTTCTAGGAAGCAGGAACAGCCAGGGTTAGGGTACCAAATGCGTGAGAGGAACATCCCTTGGTGTGCAGGGACATTTTTGCTGTTTCTGTTTATGGACATGGAGGACTCACTAACATAAGCATTGTGAATACTTTGCAAGAGGTCATTTAGGCATCTCTGCTGATAGCAATGTTTGAGTTTTCTTCTCATCTTCCTGAGACCTCAGCGGCCTTGGGAGTTGGCAAACTCTCGTCGAACTATGACAAGAATGTTTCTCAAATGCAAAAATACCTCCTCCTTTGCTTATTTTTTTTCTCCCTCAGTAGTCAGCTCTACAAATATTACTAATATTGGCAGTAACAGTTGCATGTTAAGTTTTTTTTTTTCGGGGGGTGGGCCGGGTTTACTCTTGAAAAAACAAACAAACAAACAAAAAAAAGCAACAAGATAAACGTGCCTGCAGGAATTTCCACTGTGTCTTTCAAACTGCAGATGTCAACAGGTTGTAAATAGGTTGTAAATATTTGCTAAGAAAATAGCACACACCTCTCCTGCAGGCCATCATCGTTGACGTCAAGTTTATTTCTCCTGTCACTTTCTTTTTCTTGCAGAAAAAAAAAAACAAACCAAAAAACAAAAAACCTCTGGCATTTTGTTACTGCGTTAATATTAGTAACGATTTTATTTCTACAGCTGTTTTCCCTATCTGCTTCAACCTGACATCTGGATAAACGGCAGAGTTACCGCTTTTTCTTCTTTTTCCCCCACAGTAATCGTGCATGACTTTAATAAAAGTGATTCATCTACGATAAGGAATGGTTTCGTGGGATACTTAGCATGTAAGAAGTGGGTAACGAACAGCAGAACAACGCCGCTTTAAACGCTGCCCGGGTGAGCTCGCCGCGCCCGCCTCACGGGATGGCGCCCGGCGGATCAGAGCCTTCCCCCGAGCCCCTCTGCCTGGGCACCAGCTCTAGAAGGGAAACTTTCTGGCTGCCACGCAAACATTCCAAACTACCGCATCTCGCTACGGAAGAGCTTGGGACGTCGATGCCACCCCGCCGAAGCGGGACACGCCAGGTGCCATCCCCCGCGCATCCCCAGCTCTTGCCTTTCCCACAACCCCGTGCGGCAGCAGCACCCGCCCGCTCCCGCGGCGGGCCCCGGCGCTCATCCATTGCTCGACTGATCGGTTGCCTCCTCCTGTTGCTAGGCAGGCCCGGACGCAGCCGCTGTGCTTTCCTGCCCGCTCGGCGGCGGCTGATGGTGGCAGCGGTACGTGGCTCGGTGTCCCGCCCGCCCCTGCCATGGAGGGGGACAAGGTGAGGGGCCGCTCGGAAGCTGCCGCGTCTCTGAGGCGAGTCCGATGGAGCCCTAGCCAGGGCCGCTCCGCCTCGCCCCTTCCTCTGCCTCCGGTAGGGGGCGCCCTGCGGAGGCGCCCGGGCCGCTGGCGGCGGTGCACGTCCACCGCTCCGCCTCCGCCGGCTCCCGACCCTTTAAGCCTTACGTACTTCTGTGCCCTCTCGCTGAAGCCGCTCGTGTGCCTTGGTGTTGGTTAAGTCCTGTGGGGGCAAGGGCGGGGAACAGCCGTAGTAGAATCATAGAATCAGTCAGGGTTGGAAGGGACCACAAGGATCACCTAGTTCCAAACCCCCTGCCTTGGGCAGGGACACCCTACCCTAGATCAGGCTGCCCACAGCCTCATCCAGCCTGGCCTTAAGCACCTCCAGGGAAGTGGCCCCAACCACACCTCTGGGCAACCCATTCCAGGGCCTCACCACTCTCATGGTGAAGAACTTCCCACTCACATCCAATCTGAATGTTTCTGAGTGATTCTTCTGCTAGCACCGAAAACCCCCATGGCATTCCTTGGGCAATTCAAATATCCTCGTTTTGCCAGCATGCACAAGCAGCAATAGCAAGGAAGTTCCTTGTTTTTCCAGCAGAAGTTAGAGGCCATATCAGCCAGATCTTTGTGCAGAAGAGGATAGATGTTTTGCGAAAATACTCAAAACTGTTAATGTTTCAGACTGTACATAAAGTATATTTCATAATTTATATTCCCGTAACCATTAATTGTTGGGGTTTAGTTCTTTAGGAACCCACAGAACTTTTGCATAATATAAATTGCAAAATGTACACAGTGCTCCAAATTAAAGGAAACAAAAGCACTCTGACGTGCTAGCACGAGGTACTGTGTTACATACTTGGAAAAGCCAAAGCATCACACTGCAATTGCTGTTGTGTGAATCTCAATTTTACAGCTAATTAATTTCTGGTCATGCTGAACAGAAAATGGAGTGAGAAATACAGTGGCTGGGCAGGGTATGTGAAGTCATATATTAGGACCACTTAAATAAAAAAACATTCAGATCATTTCAATAATGGTGGTACACCAATAACCTCTTTACTGAAAAGAGGTGAGTTAGTGAATTGTGATAGAAAGTTAAATTGATCTAAAGTTTTCTGATGTGCGGGTGCAAGACTTCTCAAAGACCTTGAGGTTTTCGTGCTTAACAGCCACACTGTGTGTCTGCATTCTGTCAAATCAAATCTATCACTCATGCTGCTTGACTGAGGGCTCTCAGATAGGCAGCTTATATTGGAAATAAGAAAAGTAGATATTTAAATAAAATAAAATTTAAAAAGTGCTCTGTCCTAAAAAATACAGAATCTCACAATCCTGTCTGCAAATTCATTTCTCAGTCTTGCTGTCTTTTCTGTTTTAGAGAAGAACCAAAGAAGATACCTGGAAATCAGAAGAACTTAGGAAACACCTCAGGGTGATTTTATTTTTATTTCTACTAGTTCTGATGTTAAGTTGCCTTACAGCTGTGGACTTTATTGACAGTCTAAACATAGAAGGTCATTGCTTGCTCTGCTAACCACTCTCCCATAAGAGATCTATAATAAGGCTCTTCAGAGGCTTTTTGGTATGCCAGATGCTTTAAATTGGCATCACTGAATGTGTAGCTGCCAAATTCCTTAACTAACTGTTCTGGAATTTCTGTGGTCCCAGGTGTGTCCAGAGGCTGGTCCCCTCAGCTGTTTCTAGCTGTACAAGTCATATAAGATTACTCTACAGATTTCTTAGGTAAATGGAAAAAAATGTGCTAATCACACAGCATGGAATGGGATCTGATTTGCTGACCATCCAAGTACAAGTTACAGCTCTGCTTTATATCATAGAATGGTTGGAGTTGGATCATTAATGTTCATATGGTGCCAAAACCCCTGCCATGAGCAGGGACATCTGCTGCTGCACCAGGTTGCTCAAAGCCTCATGCAACCTGGCCTGTTCAGTTTGAAACATGTTAATTATGTATTGTGTTTGTTATCATCATCTATTATGCTTGTCATTCACTTCTAAACTGATTATCTGCTGGTCAAATGGGCATTCAGGGTCCAATCAGTTGCACCACTGATACTCAGATTATTTTTGTGCTACCTTTTCAGAAAGCAGATTTCCAATATGGATCTTCTTTTCTATGTCTTGTACAGCTCTTCACTAGTCCTTGGATAAACTAAAGCATCCTACTTGTTAACCTGTTACATATTGTGTTTTTAATTACATTTCAAAGCTCCCCATTATTTCCATGCCAGTGCTGCAATACAAGTACTTTGTATTTTTAAGACATTTGGTAAAATTTCCAAGGGTTTCATGTGGGCTAAAAGCAAACAGATTTCAGTTGGGTACTTTAGTACCAGCAGAAGTGATGTGATTTCATTTCTATCAAACTGGTGGATAAAGTTTAATTCGCTTTACTCATTTACTGTAATTGAAGCAATTTCTGCTTGTGCTGTAAATGTGCAGTGAAATCAGTGGGAGTTGTGCTCCTGCTTCAGGAAGGTTAAATATAACCTCTTGCAATTCAGAAAAATGTAAAAATATTTGGATCCTTAAGGGATCTAGGCCAAAAACTTTCACAGTCTTTTAATATGCTGCTTTCTGTCCCAAGTGAAAGCTAATCTCTTCTAAAAACAGCTGCAAGATGCCCAGTTCTCTACCACTGTTGCTTGTATCTATCACCTATTTTAGAAGATGGCACAGTTTATCTACATGAGCTAAGGTATAGGATTTTACAACATAGCATGAAATTGAATGCACAGTTCCACAGTACATTTTCTGGGTTTACCAAATGATTTTGAAATTTATTAAAAATGCAGTTCATGATTTATTTATTTTCTTGGTTCTTTTCACAGTAAGTATAGGCAATGTTGGTAATTTTACAAAGTAAACTGAGAAATACACCAGCATTTTAATACAGTTTGGGAAATTAAATTCATAGCTAGCAGTCCACCTTTTTTTATATATATATATATGAATATACTATATGAAAATAGATTGTTTGCTTTTTGTTTTTTTCAATTTCAGGCATCACAACCTGATAGTCAAAATGAAGACCAAAAGCACAAAGAAAAGAAACTGCACAAAGAGAGGTCTTTTCATGCCACAGGCACTCATAAACATGAACACAGAGACAGGGGAAAGAGTAAGGAAAGAATGAGGGAGAGATTCAAGTCAGGTGAAAGAGACAGAGATAAAATGGGAGAGAGAGAAAGGGGAAAAGAGCACCACAGAGAAGGTGACCAAGAGAGACGCAAACATCGAGAGTCAAGTTTGCAGAGGGAGAGACACAGCGTACCAAAAGATAAAGACAGGGAGAGCAACAGAGAGAGAGACAAAACCCATAAAAGACATGAGATGAGGCAAACACATACACAAAATGATCTGAAGTCATTTGAAGGAAAAGATAAAGAACATCACAGAAGAGGAGAAAGCAGACATCATTTGGGTAAGTTGCTTTAAGCTGCTGTTGTACTTTGAAATATTTGATATTTAGAAAGATCTAATCTGAAACCATAACCCCATCTGTACAGAGAGGATAAGGACAGGAAGATGTGAGTACCTGCTGAAATGTGTATCTTTATGGAATCTTGTAGTAAGCTGGTTTCATTTCGGTGCTTTTAAAATTTTTGATATTATCTTCTCTTCCTCTGAAGAAAGGGTAAATGTCAATGGTTTTGTCAGTCATTTGATGTGAAGAGGATAAGCACCCTCCTGCCTAGACATTCTCTACTGAATAATCCATTTGAATATCCAAGTTTCAGGTTAACTGCTGAAGTTACAGTTGAGAATGGAGAATTTCATTAAGAAAGGAAAAAGGAGTAACCAGCTTTGGAGAGAGAGCTCTAACAGAGGATAAAGTTAATTTCAGAAAGCTCTTATGTTTTAGAAAACACAGGCCACATAAATATTCTTTTCTACATGATAGAGCTAATTATGTACAGAGTTTCAGTATAATAATACTTGTTCATTAATATATTTGTATGTTTTCTAGAGGAGGAAAAAATGCGAAGTGAGGCACGAGAAAGAAGGCATACAGAAAAGAAGGTAAAGGAATGAAAAGGAATGAAGTGTTTCATAATGTAATAGGATAAAATAGTAGAATAATGGAGAAACTATATCAGACTCCAGTTCTCAAGAAACCCAAGGCATACATAGATTGTAAGATCTTCACAAGTGCACAGAACACACATGAAAATACATCTGATCCATTCTGTTTTGAGGAAAAACTACTTTCTTTAAGGCAAAAATAAAATACAATTTACATAGCAAATGCCTACATAAAAAATTTCCATCTGCTGTTTATACCTTTATTACAGGTTATTGGTAAGTACACATCCTGTTTTATGTTTGACCACCTAGTAAACAAAGACTAAATTCATATGTGAAAGAATGCATAGTCCAAAATCATAGAATCATAGAATGGTTTAGGTTGGAAGGGACCTCAAATATCATCCAGTTCTAACCCCCCCACCGTAGGCAGGGACACCTCCCACATAGAATCATAGAATGAAAATGTTTTCTTGTGGGAAAATACACAGTGTCACAGAAGAAGTGCCAGAATCAGGTGATGATATAATTTGAAACTTGCCATTGTAGCATATTAAAAAAAAAAAAAAGGCTGTAACATCCACGTGGCAGAAAGGAATTAGATACTTAGAAACCTATCATTATACTGGACAAAAATGGATAGATTTGTGAGATAAAACAGTTTTGGAAAACTTTCAAACTCTTTAATGTTATTTTATTCTTCACAGGATAATGGTGCCAAAAAGAGCATTGACAAATTTTTAGTCTACCAAGCTGAAGAAGGTGAACGTGTGCACAAGTTACAGAAAGCTCAAGAGCTGGATAAAGAAAGAGAAAGAAGACACAGAGAAAAAAAAGAACATTCTGCTAGGCCAGAGAAAGAGAGAAGTCATAAATATTATGAAAAGCAGTTCGAAGAAAAATACAAATCAAAGAGATCTAAAGAGGGATCTTCCCATGGACACAGAGAAGGGCAACCAGCAGAAGCTAATGAGAGATTAAAAAGTAGAGAAAATGAAAGAAGGAAGCACGATCTAGGGGTTAGTTTTGTTAAGACATTAAAACATTATCTTACAACTTAATTTGATTGTTGATATATCATTGTTGGTAAGGGCCCAACTGGTTTTTTTAACTGTTGTTAATAATGTAAAGGTATCCTATAAAAAAGCCAGAATTTGCTCTTTTAGGATCTTGCTAAGTAGAGGATAATACTCACATATCTTCTTATTTCCTCTCTGAAATGCATTACAGGAGGGCATGTTTCCAAATACTCCCAAATATTTAGTGTTTTCAGAAGAAGTGCTTATTATGTGTATAACATGTGGGCGTTCATTCTCTTTGCTTACTATAGCTGTAAGGAGAAGATATTCTGACATTAGTTCATACAAAGAACTTCTTACAAGCAATGACTGATAAAAAGCAGTATGTCTCACAGATAAGTCATTAGAAACCTTTCTTACTGTTTAATATAACTGCCACTGATACAGGTTCATACAGATATTTCCACCTAGCATTTGTTACATATGAATATTGTGACTTCTTTTACAGAGCAGTGATTACAAGAAAGAGGACAGGATTCAAGAAGAAATGACCCATCAGCATGTAAGGTAAATTCAGAGATTTAAAATAAGTATATAGTGTGTACTAAGATTTAGTTACCACCAAAACAAGAAGCACAAATTCTTGATCTCAGATATGTAGAGTGAATAATTTTTTTTTTCATAGGTCCTGTGTGCAGTACCATAGCAATTAAAAAATACAAATCTGTGTTTGTTTTCCCCCTAAGAAAATTAATACAAAAATGTAGCCATATGGGTCTTTTTACCCAAGGATAGCAAAAGATATTTTGCAGTCCTTGCACTTAGTTTGGGAACCAGAAATGCTGAAAATTGACTCTGCAGTCACGTAGACACATAGAAGGTTCACGATGAGCTATACAGGACAATTTTGTATTGTTTATTTTAATGTAAATAACTCTTTTTAGTTCTTACTCTGAATGGTAGCTACAACATTGTATGTATCTATATATAGATCTCAATCAATCAAGTTTAATATTATATGTGAAAGGCAAAGGTGTCCAGGTCATGCTCAGTAGGATCAGTTAAATTTCAGGGTGATATTTCTAAGTTTTATTAGTAGAAAATATAAAATCTTACAGAAGTTGTGAATATAGTCTGGTTCTCTTGGCATTCTTTCATGCCTCAGCTATGTGAAATTCCTGTACAGATGTCTGAAGTACAACTTTTCAGCTATGCTGTCAGTCACAGTTTTCACTCTTAAACTCCAGTTTAGTTTCGTAGCTAAACAGAGGATTGAGATGCTGTTTTCTGGGGACACTGACAGACACAGTGAAGTCACTGACACTATTTCCTAGGTATTTCTGTTTCTTCAGCACAATGACTGATTAATCACTTGGCTGTTTCATTACTGTTTTGTATCACAAACAGACATCTCTAAAAGTATTTGCAGCAATATTTCAGTTTATTGGAAATTGCGAACTAATTTTTTTTCCATTTCAGGGAAAAAGGCCTATTTTTTCAAAACCAAAGCAACTTCCCCAGGAAAAAAAACCAAAAGAAAACTAGTGCTTTTTTTTTCCTGAGTGAATAAATAAAATTGATGTTCTCTTTTTTTTCCCAGTAGGACTGTAAAAGATAATGGAAAAGTCACTGAGAAAGAGGAAAGGGACACTAAACAAGAGGTAAAACTATTTGGTTTCGGAACTTGGAACGTTGCATTTTCCTTGACATTAATAACAATTAGAATGTGTGTTTCAATGTAATGCCACTCTAGGATAAGACATGTACATTTGTCTTCAGGTACCTCTTAACAGCTTCTCCTGGATGCAGAGTTAGAAAATATGTTTATTCTGTATAAATTTTACTGAGCATTGTAGGTAACCATCTATTCAACTATATTTCAGTATCTCCAATGCTCAAAAATATAATTCTCAATGAGTGGGAACAGTTTAGACATGAAATACAAATGGACTACACATGCAAATACAGTAGGGGATTCAATGTTAACAAAAAAACATCCTGTTATATCTGTATCTGATTTCCTAGTTCCATCATCTGCACTATTTTATTCACCAAGTCTCCCAGTATAAATGAAGATGCAGATTTTATGTCTTTCCCAGATAAAGAATCAGCCTTCCCAAGATGGGCTTCAGTTTTGTTTTGTCTTCCTCTGTTGTTTTTTGCATCAGTAATTATCACTTCTTCATACACTTTTATTTCTATTTCTAAACTTATTTTTGTATGTTTGCTTTAAAATGTGCAAACACCTGAGAAGTAACAACTATTTCTCTACCTTTATACTAGTATTTGGCTGTTTTATTTTTCTTTTGTAGGAGTATTTAACAGTTTCTTTTCTTTTCCTTATTTAGGAAAAGAAAGATATAAGCATCTATTATTCAGACCTGGCATCTGATAACTTTTCAGTAAATTATGAAGATGATTTTGAAGTAAGTAAAATCATACAACTGTTCTTTTGGAGTAATTCTGAAGTATCAGAAGAGTGATTATTCACAGAAATAAAAATTACAAGATTTTACAGTTTTTTTTACTTACTGTTTTTACATAGTAGTGACCTTACCTTGGCTAACAGTAGATGATGAGTAACTAAAATGTTATATAAAAACTCTCTGTCATATACTTAAGATCATCAAGGGTTGGTCTTTCTACCATGTTGGATTTCAACAACTGAAATTATTTTCTGTGAAAAATGCTGATTTTTTTTTTCAGGAGGAAAAAAAGACTCATTGATTTTCATTGCAAGAATATCACAGAAGTATTGACACATAGCATTCTCTCCCCTAATTTGTTGGGTATAACTCTTAGCTCTCTTTTCACAGAATCACAGAATGGCTCAGGTTGTAAGGGACCTTAGAAATCATCTAATCCAACCTCCCCACCATGGGCAGGGATGCCTCTCAACTAGATTTGGCTGCCCAAGGCCTTGTCCAACCAGGCCTTGAACACTCCCAGAAAGGAGGCATCCTCAGCCTCCCTGGTTAACCTCTTCCAGAGTCCTACCACCCTTGTACTGAATACCTTCTTCCTAAGATCCAGTCTAAACCTACTCTTCTTCATCTTCAAACCATTCCCCCATGTCCTATTGCTAGACACCCTTATGAAGAGTCCCTCTCTAGCCTTCCTCTGGGATCCTTTCAGGTATTGGAAGGCAGCTATAAGGTTCCCCCAGAGTCTTCTCTTAGCTGAACAAGCCCAGCTCCACCTACCCTCAAGGTTATTATGATAGAAGAGTATCTAATGTGCTTTCATTGGTAGCTGAGCCAGTTCAATGAAGCTAAAAGTCACCTCCACTTCTGTGATGTCCACTGTTGGGCTGTTCACTAGAGTAGCTCTTTACCATTCAGTGGAGAGAAATGAGCATATTGGAGACTTTTTTGTGTAATTTGTGCTAGGTGATTGTTTTAATATGAAATTAATTATCTTAGTTAAGAGAATTATTAAAGTATGAGCCTCATGCATGGACTTGCAAACACAGATAGTGTGGTTGTTCAGTAAATTTGAGCCTGCCATTGAAGGGCAGCTTGGATTAAAACTAACAAATAAACAACCTTACACATCTATGGTGCATTTATGCTGCTCCACACTGTCATTTTATTTCTTTAAAGAACACATAGTTCACTGAAACATATAGTTCCTATTTGAAGATATTAAAAAAAAAAAAAGCTATATTGAGCATTGAAGAATACCAGTGTGGGACTGGCTTCTCATGATTAAAATGGCTGCATAATCTCCTTGTCAAAAGTTATTTTAAAATGCCTTTCAGTCAGGGGATTTACAGGCATCTGTATGACAATTTTATTTTTGACAGCTTGGAAGTATCTTCCAAAGGTATTATACATCTATAATCTCTGTTTCTTAGTTGCTGAAACTCTTATTACTTTTAAAGGATTATGAAGATGACTTTGATGATGATGAAGACAACAGTGATGAAGAAGGAGATGGAGAAGAAAACCAAAGACAGATTCCTTTTTCCAGAACGTCAGAAATTGAAGAAATTCAAAGAGCAATTACTGCAGAAAATGATAGAATTTGTACTTTGCTGCCACAGAAAACTGGAAACGAAAAACAGGAACCAACCATGGGTATGCAAATAGATACCAGTCTTTTCTATATTAAAGTTATGAACACACACAACTTAAAAGTAAACAGGCCACTTTTTCTAGAAGTCTGCCTAGAGGCAGAAATCTGCTCCTCTGGATGAGTCACTTAGGTTTGTGGGTAAGTGCTGTTAACTTTCACATTGCTGAGGAATGATTCAGAGGCATTACTAATCACTTAAAATGTGAAGCATAAAAATTTACAGACTGACATTTAGTATGTCTTATTTTGGTTAAGAAGAGGATATGAAAGTCTGGAATTTGAAAACTGGAGGAGTGCTGGAACAGTCTGGGGCTTCCAGTGACATTAACTTGCCTTTTTCTTTTTGAGCAGAGTCAAAGCCACTTCTCTAGGTGGGAAGGCAAGAGGCATACTGGTACTACTTAAATATATAGTTCTATATCACTTTAAAAACACAAGGTTTTTCTTGTATTCTGATTTTCTATACTCTCTGTTTTCTTGATCTGATACCTGTGAATGCCAGATATACTTATTTAACTAACTACAGCTGTCATTCCCCTTTGCATTCTGCATTCCTGTGGACAGCAGGATAGAATCATTGTGGAGAAAGCATCTCAAACAGTTTGTACTCTACTTTGTACAAAGTTAGTACAGTCACAGAAGAATTGTATGGAGTTACTCTAAATTGTTACAGTAACAATGGATTTTTGATTAAATAGACATGGCAGGTCAGAACCACTATAATATGAATTTCTTCTTGCAGAAGATGTATGCAATCATTGCTTTATAATAAACAATAAAAGAGTCCCATTAATGCCATCTATCTGATGAGCAGGATGGAATTCTAATACAGAACCAGAGTTTAAAATTCTGAATTCTAGCACTTAGTGCTTTATTGTGGGTTATTTAGTGCTTTATTTTAAGTTACACAACACTCTCTTCTTTGAGGAAATTTTGACATCATTTGGTTAAAATGATTGTTGATCATTCTGGAAATTACTTTTAGAAGTTTAAAAGCATTTTACAAATATTGTCTAAGAAGACAATCTTCTTCTGAGGAAGTGAAACAGCATTGGTCCTGGCTGGAATTTTAATATTAAGGTTAATTAGTTACCACCTATCCTGGAAAGGGAGTCAAATTGATGTGACATCAGATGCTGTCTTTCTATTAACTGTGGCTTTTAAAGCATCGGTTTTCAAGGTTTTATTGATTCATCCAGAGGCACCAGTGAAGGTTGTTTTGATGAGACTCTCCACTAGATACAGAGATGAATTCTTATTTAGAGGCATTGCAGGCATATGATGTAGTCTATCTGAACTGGATGTGATTTTAGAATTGCCCATAGAGCATTTCACTGTACATGAGGGAGCAAGGAGAAAGAAGGAAGCACTTTGTGCATCATAGTCTTCCAAAATAAAGATGACAGTGGTCAGCCGTTTGGAAATGGACCACAATAAGGGAACGATGCTGGCCTGTTACTGAAGTTAAGAAGCTTATTTTACTGATAACTGTGCTAAAGCACTGTTGTATGATGTGCTATTAGTAACTTCAGTAGCTATGTTGTAATAAATCCCTTGCTTTTACTTCACGGTAAAGTGTGCATGGTAACACTAACAGTGTTTTATGATATCACAGAAAGGCAACAACCTTCTGTCAGGAACTCTTTTTGTGGGATATTCATGGATTTTCAAAAGGCAAACCAACGACAAAGTAGCCGAATTATGGCTAGTAAGCAGAAGTAAGTATGTTTTAAATAATCCACCCAAAATGGCAACTCACATTGTGAGATGCATTTTAAAAAATTGTATTTGAAATAAGTGAAGTTTATAAACTTGAGGCTTTAAGAATCAAGTATTATTTTGCAAGCTAATTAGTTCTCAAGTAAATATATGACAGCCTTTGTTACATGCTATTTTCTAACAATTTATCTATGCAGCAGTTTATGTGGTTCACTTTATCACAGAATGAGGTGCCAGGGTTGTAATTTCTTTGTGTGATTCTTCAGTCACTTAATAAGATATTATAGGCTTATAGTACTAAAGGGCAAGCAGACCTGTAATTTCTTGAAATTGACTTGCCTTCCAAAAAGGTTTTGTCAGCCTCTACTAATTATGTGCTGTGACTGATTGTGACTGTATATCAGACTTTGTGTACCTGTGAAGATAGCTGGCATTTTAATAGAAAGAGAAGGGGGCTGTGGATTTTTTTTTGCTGTGATACTACATCACTGTCTGTAAATAGAGTGAAAGAGTCCCATAAATAAGCTGTGGCACTTTGGAGTTGTAAGCTTTAATATGAGGCTTGTTAGTTTATTTTAAGACCTGTCTGCATGTATCATTAAGATTTGCAACTAGGAAGCAAATTTCATACATTTCAATTAGAGCTCAGCAACCCGTGCCCACAGTGTTTGTGAAGAGGTGGTGTATTTGGAAGTAGAAGTAAAATATTGGTAAGAAAATGCAAGAGATGTCCTATCTCTAGAAGCCCTTTTAAAGTTCTATTGATATATTTTTATTTTGCAACTCGCTACGGTTTCAGTCAGGCTGTTTTTACTCTTGAAATACCACACACTTGGTCCTAACTAGTTCATGTGTTTCTGTCTTGTGACTTATTCTGAAGAAAACGGAGTTCAGAACTTCTCCCACTAATTGATCTGGACTTCTCAGTTAGTTTTCCTTTGTTGGATTTGCCTCCCATAAATGAGTACGACATGTATATCAGGAATTTTGGGAAAATGAACACTAAGCAGGTGGGTAGCAAATATGTAGTAATATTTAAATCCTGAAAGTGCTGATTCTTGTTCTGGAAAAATAATTTTCCTTACAAAAGAAGGTTGCTAAACATAATAGGGCAGTAAAGTAATAAATTGATAATTTTTATCTCTAAGCCTTAACTACCATAAAACAGTGATACGAAAATGTTTTGGTCAAGCAGGCCATTTTCTTTCTGTATTACAAGAGAACTCTCTCGTGTTCCTTACTCATCTTCTAAATGACTCTCTAAATATCTCTTATTGATTGTCCCAAGTATTTATGCATCATTTAAGACCTTCTGTGTAGGTTTTCTGCCAGAAGGTCTGGCATTGTGTGAAATGTGGTAAAATATGTGTGCACAAAATAGTGACACTGTGCCAGTATGCTTAGGTCTGGACTTTCAAACAGCTGTCATTTGTAGCTGTGTCACCCATCTATTGATCACTTTATCTTTCTGTTTTAGGCGTATGTTCAGTGTAATGAGGACAATCTTGAGAGAGATGTTCAGACTGAGGAAGTTGAGACACTGGAGAAATGGACACAGCATCCAGGAGAAGGTGCCCTTGTGTCTGGAGGTGAAAAGCACTTTAATAATGTTCACTTATGGATTTATTAATGTTTTAATTTATTTTTATACTCTTCAGTTCTCAGAATTTGTAATGTGGCAGGAATGATAACAAACTGTCACAGGTGTTCTAAGTGCCTTGTGGAGGGGCGGAGAATAAGGGACAGAAACAGTTTCTTGCTTCTGGGCTGCTGTTTCTGTTGGCAGCAGATCCTGTTCTCTGAAAAGAAGTTGATTCCTGCCACTCTTCTCTTGCTTAAAAATTACATTGATCTTATGCATTTCTTACATTACTCCCTTTTGAAACTCCAAGTTTGATTTTGGTTTTTGTTTTCTCTTAGGTTCTGTGAACAACCAGGATGTGTCAGTGAACAGAACTCTAACACCTAAAATTGATTCTCAAAGATTAGCAAATTTTCTCCAGTCTGCTTGCCAGGTATATTGTGCTTGATATCCCTTCTGGGTACTGTACATAAATACACAGTGATCTATAATACTGTGTATCTATCAGTCTGTTCTGACTGATTTAAAGAAGTTGCTTCAGTAGTGCTCATTATCAGTGAGCTTCATCTCTCTGCAAAGGAATGGAACCAGAGCTGTGCAACTTTGATGTCTACAAAGCTTTATTTGCAAATATATTAAATTAATTGGAGAGCTGACAATGGTTTATTAAATTAGTCCACATGCTTTAGAAAGCTGCAAATAACAAAGCTGAAAGATAAGATAACCCTTATATTTCTATAAATGTAATTATGTTTGAAAGGTGATTGCTGTCTTGCTAGAGGAAGATCAAGTTGCAACACAACCCAGGTGGAAACTAAGATCTCAACAAACCAGTCTGTCTATTAGTGATAGCTGTTTCCAGTTAAATACTAACCAGCCATTCCTCCATGGTAAGGGAACTTTATTCTACACCTTCTAGTATGTAGTGTGAGCTATTCTTCCCTATGCAAAATACAGTGTTCTTTGTCATGACTGAAGTCCAAGCAGCACATACCAGGATATATAGATGATGTAAAGCCCACTTTTAATTACACTAATCTTGCTGTAACTCTGCACAAATTGGTTTCACATAGGGAGCATCAAAGCTGCTATAATACAGAAATCTACCCAGCAGTTAGCATGATGTAGGGGTTCCCTGGATGTAATTTCTTGCTCCTGTAGTTGAAGACCATCCCAACGAGTGTAATTCTGTTTAAGCTCTTCATGCTGGCAGTAAGGCCACAGTTGCAAATCAAGCAAAGTTATTGAGCAGGGAGAATACAGCCTGAGTTATATCTTCCCCATATAAACAGTAGATGTTCAGATGAAAACTGAAATTAAAAATAAAACATCTATAATTATGTTAGTAAGACCAGTTATAAGACAAACCCATGTGTATTCTAACCTGAACATGAGATGAACCAGAAAAACCCTGGCCTGTGCTGTTTCCTGTTTGAGACTTAGTTCTATTTTCTGTGTATACACTGATGTCAGATCAGAAGGACTTGTTTATGCTCAACACAATTATTCTATTAATTTCCTGGTTCTCTTCCTATTTTTAATTTTTTAGACTCCTTCATTGGTCCTTCCCTTTTTCCTGTATAGTGTCAAAATCAATACACTGTTAATAGAAATATTCTGCATAGTTACATCTTAGCTTCTTTGGTGTTGCTATAGCAGCTAAATATTCATCTGCAGCGAATTTACTTTTTTATTTACTGCTTTTGTATCTCAATTCTTTTTAAAAAATCATTTAGACCGAAAAATATCCTGCCTGCATGTCTCTGAAGTTCAGAGGCAGACACTACTTTCTGTTCATGGACTACCTGAGAAGGCAGGTGTTGACTTACTGAGCAGAAAGAGCATCATATGTGTTTGGAACATCTGGCAGCCCTCCAGTCCTCAGAAAGTTTTAATATGTGACTCAGAGGTATGTTTTACTAACTTTGTTTATTTGCCTATTGAATAAAAAGTGCTTATATCTCTTCTGAGAACCACACTGGAGTCACACAAGCCAAACATATAGTTCTTGTTCCACTTTGTGCTCCAGGACTTGTGATGGTTATGGTGTTTCATTGTTTTTTGTTTCTAAACTTTTGACTCCACTTCGTGGTTGAAGAGTGAATGAAAGTAAAACACCTGGATGAGATGGTGTTAGGACTTCTCTTAGTGCCATTGGATGGGGCTGGGTGATAGGTTGGACTGGATGATCTTGGAGGTCTCTTCCAACCTATTCTATTCTATTCTATTCTATTCTATTCTATTCTATTCTATCTTACAGTTGAATCACTGCCTTCAGCTTCGTGGCAGTAGTTGCATATTACAGAACAACTGTCTTGAAAAGTGAAGGCCTAGTGAAAGTGAAGTCTTGATCCTGCTTCCCTTATAAATTGTTCTTCACTGAACAATTTATAAGGGAATTTATTTCACTTTCACTGAAGAAAAGTGAAAGTCTTGATCCTGCTTCCCTTATAAATTGTTCTTCTCCTACAAACATCTGTAATCTGCCTTTTCTGTATTTCCATGCCTAGGACGAACAAACTTATTTTAGGTTTATCAAATCATTTGCCTTTGTAATAGCATCAACCATGCATATTTTTATTGCATAACAGGTGATCTGTTGCTGTTTTAGTCCCAGTAAAACACCATTAGTTTTTGCTGGAACAGTAGATGGTTCATTGTTGGTGTGGGATCTTCGAGAGAACTCAAGAATGCATCCTCACTTGATGATGAATGAAAATGACTGGGCATTTAGAGTTCCAACATTTTCCACTGGTTAGTATCAGCCATGCTCTTTAGGCATTTCATGGGCAGTGAAACAATTCCACTGCCAATTCTTCTAAGAACAGTCTGTCTCTGTCGCGTAGTTTTTAGCCAGTTCAGAGGTTATATTTAGTCTAGTAAAAATTGTTGTAAAGTAGCCATGCGAGAGTCACCATTAGTTGTGGCTGATGAACTTGGAATTGCTTTAGATCAAAGATGCTTGGTTTTTTGCTGCTAGCAGTCAAATGTATATACACAGTTTCATGCCGTTGCTTAGATAAGAAAGTTTTAATGCTGTATACTTAGGAGGATTTATGCCTTTGGATTTATCTGAGATTAAGTTCAGTGCACAAGGCAAGTCCAGAAATCAAGAGTATTTGACAAAGAATGTATCTTGAAATTGCTCCAAATGCACATTTATATTAAAATGTTAATAAAGGTTTAGGGGTTTTATTTTCTTTGTTTGGGTTTTTTTTTGTGGTGCTTGTTTCAGGGTAGTTACTTTCTGTTAGTAGTAATTTTTTCTCCAGTTTTGTCTTCTGTGTAGTAAGGATTGATTTATTTCTACCTCTATTGTTTATGGAGCTTGAAATAAATCTAATTCTTTTCATGGTAACATGGAAATGATAGATTTTAATGAAATGTCTGGTACAATGGCATAAATGATGCAGCAGTCCTTTGGAAAATGAGAAGTGCATACAAGTAGTGGAACACTGATTTACCTTAGTATTTTAATTAAGTTAATTTTAATGAAGTTAATTTAGGAAACAGTTTGCGGTTGTATATTTAAGGCCTTCTGCAAAGCCTTTTTTAATGAAGTTCATTATTTGCCATAATTTCTTTGTAATCATCATTCTTCCATAAGCTGAAAAAAAAAATTACTGTTTTGTTGTTTTTTGTTGAAAATAAATAATGCAGTGTTTAACTTTTGTTGTCCTTAATTACAGATGGCATTCTGAACTCAGTAAACCACACCTCTCCTATTCTAGCAGTGGAACCTGTCTCAACCTCCTCTCTCTACACTGATCAGAATTATGGGCTCTCCAGTCTCTCTAATCAGGAGGGTATGTTAGCTGTTCTTCAGAGCATCAATACATACATCTGGTGAAATAAAGACAGCAAAAATCCGCTTTATAATTCTATTCTATCCTGAAGTGTAGTTCTGTTCTGTAGTGTCAACTGACCGAACTATTTATTTTCTACTCTCATTTTAATTCAGTACAGCTTCCTATCAGATATGGGGACGTTTTCCAGGCATTATTTTTTTCTTCCATGATAAGACAATTATAATTCAAAAATTGCCTTTGGATAAGTCTTAGTTCTTCTATAATGTTAAAAAAAAAAAACAATAACTGAATCAGTGGAGCAACTTGCTTGTAGCTGAAAGCACTGACAATGGGAGAGAGTCTTTGGTGGTTCTTCCTGTGCCCTTTGCCTAATTTTTTTTAATGATGGATCTTTGCACAGAAACTTTGGTCATGCTCAAAATGTGCTAGGGGAGACATCGTTACTTCCATTTTCACTTTGAAATCAGATCTGTGGAAAGAAATGTGCTGCCCAGTTCAGGGCTGATCAAAAATTAAAGCATGGTGTTACGGGCATTGTCCAAATGCCTCTGAAACACTGAGGGGCTTGCGGCATTGACTGCATCGCTTCTTCCAGTGTTTGACCACCTGCTCTGGAAAGCAGGTTTTATGTGTTTTTCTTTGATACAATCAGGACACTTTCCCTTTGTGTGTATCTGAGACAATCATAGCATCATAGAATCATAGAATCAGAATCATAGAATCAGTCAGGGTTGGAAGGGATCACAAGGATCATCTAGTTCCAACGCCCCTGCCATGGGCAGGGACACCCTGCCCTACTTAGGCTGGACAGAGCCTCATCCAGCCTGACCTTAAATGCCTCCAGGGAAGTGGCCTCAACCACCCCCCTGGGCAACCCATTCCAGGCTCTCATCACTCTCATGGTGAAGAACTTCCTGCTCACATCCAATCTGAATCTCCCCACCTCCACCTTTGCCCCATTCCCCCCAGTCCTGTCACAACCTGATAGCCTAAAATCATGGAATTTTTGGAGAACGTGTTAAGCCAGAAAATGTTTCAAGTCTTTTGATACTGTTCGGGCTGCAGGTCAGTGTGTGTAATTATAAATTGTTACTATTCCTTCCATAGGAATGTCAGGCCCTCCCTTTCAGATAGCGTCAATGGATGAGAATGGAATCCTCAATATGTGGGTGAGTAATACATGTGGAAAAAGAGAAAGTATCATGTATTGGAATAATAAAATACTTCTTGAAGTAGAGCAACCCAAATCCAGGACTTATGATGAGAATTTCCTCCCTGAAAAGTACAGCAACACAGGCTGCTTTGTTGGAATTCCCCTTGACATTTTTGACCTAACTCTCTGGTGCAGTGGTGTTATCCTTAGGCAAAAGTATTAACAGGTACATGGAATCATGAAAATCGGCAATCTGTAGTTCTGCTTCACAGGAATATGCTCAATGTATTTCTTATAATTGAATAATAGACTTCAGTCTATCTTCATTCACCTACCTTATTTTATTTGAATCACAATGGTGTCAGACACTACTGATTGTATGTGAGAAATGGAACAATTTAAATCAAACAAATGTTCAAGAGGCAAAATGGGAAGTTCTGTTGGTAAGATTACCCTGCCTAACATATGATGGTCAGGAAAGCATCAGGTCTGGTGCTCTTAA
This sequence comes from Psilopogon haemacephalus, assembly GCA_013396835.1. NCBI lineage: Eukaryota > Metazoa > Chordata > Aves > Piciformes > Megalaimidae > Psilopogon > Psilopogon haemacephalus. The sequence goes on along the minus strand of VWZI01000944.1, from coordinate 793,039 downwards.
TTATTGCCCTGACAACAGATGTTTTCCACCTTTTTTTTTTTTTTCTGATGCAGCTTCAGCCTAGCTGCTGAACCTGTTGTTTACACCTGAACTGGTCTTGTCTGAAGAACTGAATGGTTCAGGGAATAGTAAGGGGATAAAAGTATTTCCATCCTGTATCACTAGTTAAGTCTCTTAAAGCTCTAAGTAACTTTAGTAGCCACAGATTGAGGACAAATGACCTAACCTTTTTATGCCTTTAAGAGTGAAAAGCACACAAGCCCTTATTTGGTGGGTTAGGGTTTCTTTTGTCACCAACCAAATTGGCAAATTGCCAACTAGTGATTAACTGTAGAATGCAATTTCCCATGTTCTGCTTCCTAGCAGGAAACATCCAGCAGGCATGTGAAGCTATTTTTAGCATTGCAGACACTGACAGGGCACAGAGGATCTACCTGCAATGATTGTAATGTTAGACCTACTTACCTAAAGGTTCCTTTAGAGCTGTGCCATACATTTTTGTAACTAGTTAAAGTCTTGAAAGTCTCCTAGAATTTTACTGCATACTCATGTTAAATATTGACTTTTTCAGGTAGTTGTTGAGTTGCAAAAAGTGGATTTAGCTGGTTCACAGACTGATTTAGGTGAGTATATTGGAGGCAGAATAAAGTGCTTGAGTCTTGAGATGAAGTTAGAAGAAAGACGAAGAATCAGAATCAGTGAAGACAGAAGTAGTTTATAAGAAGGCAAAATTCTTGAGGAAAAGATTAGTTTTGAATAGGACATGTATGAGATATTTGGGGGTGTTTATTATGTGACATGAGAATTCTTTTGACTGCTATGTGAATGTCATCTACTAATTTTATGTTAGTAATTGCCACCAGACAACCACAATAGTTTTGGGTTTTTTTAAATATGAGCCTTTATGTCCTTCTTGATCCTCCTTTTTTTTATGTTTAGTTTGAACCAAATCTGTTAAAATACTTTGCAGCCTACATCTCCATTTTGTTAGTTGTTCTGAAAGTTGTCTTTTGGGTAAGATTTCTTTGATTTCTGTAAAAGACTCTTCAGATTTGAATTCTGAAGTAAATAATTCTAAGTGATCTAAGAATCTTATACATCCTAGAGTGGCTTAGGCTGGAAGGGACCTTAGAAATCATCTACTGCAGCCTCCCCACAATGAGCAGGGATGCCTCTGAACTAGACTCAGCTGCTCAAGACCTCATCCAACCTGGCCTTGAGCACTGCCAGGGAGAAGGCATTCCCCAGCCTCCCTGGGCAGCCTATTCCAGAGTCTTACTACTCTCATACTGAAGAACTTCTTCAGTCTAAACCTGCTCTCCCAAAAGCTGTTTCTACAATAAACAATTTAATTATGAAATACCCTTTAACTTACTAGCTTAGGTTTTAATTTCATTATAGCACTTTCTTAATGCAAGGTGTTTAAATCAGTTTAATAATTGTTTTATGTAATTTTAGGTTTAATTCCTGGAGGGAAAGTGAAGCTAGTGCATAGCTCTACTATGGAATTGAATAACAGGTAAGAAAACAGAAACATTTTACATGTGTATCTCACAAAACTTATTTTTCCTATACTTTATTAATTTATTATTGTTATATATAACAATGTTTTAATTAGTTATTTGGAGCTTTTTATATTGTACACTTCTTCCTGGGGTTAGTCCTAGACAATTTAGATCAAGAGTTGCTGTATATACATAGCTTCATGAGACAACTTCCTGTACTTTCACCTCTATGTTTTTTCTCAGCCTCTTCCCAAAGGATGTGCGCCAGAGAATGCCTCAGACACTGACTGTTAAATTTCTGCCTTCTAATCCTAATCATTTCGTTGTTGGAACAAACATTGTAAGTAATGTGCTGAAATCGATCTTGTTATTTTTTTTTTTTAGAAGCTGTCCCATTTACTCATAATTTTACCAGTAGACTGTGTATAAAACTTATAATTCGAGACTATTATTAAAATCCATTAGCTATTAAAACTTGTTAGCTGTTAAGGATTTTTAAAGGTACCACCTCTGAGAATTGTGTTGGTTTTTTTTTCTTCTAATACTGAAAAACTCAAATTTTGTTGTGTTTTGTTGAATTAATTTTCTTTATGTTGATAGGGGCTGGTAGGCCATGGTACAAGACATGATTTGAAGGTTTTTCCAAAGCTATTCAGACCTCAAGAAAGTGGACTGAGATCAATAAGCATCAGTGCCATTGATTTCTTCCCCTTTGGAAAGCCACTATTTTTGGTATGAAAATATTTAAGTATGGTTAAAATTGTACCCGAGTTAGAGCAAATTTGTGGGTGTTACACTAGGCAGGACAAAGGTTGTAAGAAGACATCTGAAAGTAGTGACATCTGCCTGTCTTTGGATTTAATTGCTCATCATGAATCATTTTACTGACATGATAATGTTAAGCACAGCCTGTCCTACTGAAAGCTACTCCTGGTTTTACAGATTATGTATGCCACTAATAGCCATCTGTAGGCTCTGAACTTGCCCCAGTTCAGTCTACTGTCAGGTTGTGCTGGATCACAGCATTAGTGAAGCTGATAGTTCAGAACTTTTGTTTTATAAATAGAAAATTAAGACTTCAACCCAGGATTAGATGAGATTAGATTACTCTAGGATGCTCAGTACAGAGTTACTGCTTTTGAACTCAAAATGACAGTAAAAGTAAAATTTCAATAGTCCCTAGGGTGAGATGTGAGAGAGATGTGCACTTGACTCAGATAAGGCTTTTTTTATTAATATGCTTGATAGTCTCAAGAATCAAATTGCAGCTTTTATCTTGCTTAGTCTTGTTTCTGGGAAGTATTTTTGGGTTTTGATCTGCTACAGGTTGGCTGTTCAGATGGAAGCATTAGATTGCACCAGATGACATCAGAGTATCCTCTCATGCAGTGGAATGACAGCACAAAGGGCCAGCCAGTTATTGCCCTGCAGTGGGCTTTAACCAGACCTGCTGTGTTTTTTGTCCTGGATGCATCATCTAATATTTACATTTGGGACCTTCTGGAAAATGATCTGCTGCCTGTGGCAAAGCAGCCTCTTCCATCAGAGAAGTGAGTACCTCACATTTCTCTCTTTTAAACAAAATATTAATATTATGATAATGTAAATCTTGAATAAAGTTTGGATGGGTGTGGTGGTTCGAGACTTATCCACACCTCCCCCCCCTCACTTTTTTAAATCACCCAGACCAGACTCAGCTGTCTGGAAATTAATGAATGAAGCTTTAAATTTACAGCTCAGCACAATATACAAGCAGATATTTACAATATATGTTACAAATATTTACAGGTATATACAGTAAAAAGGTAATACAGAAACACCACACCCCTGCCAGAGATCAGAGCCCCCAAGAGGCATTCCCAACCACCCTTCCACCTTCCCTCCACCACCCAATGTTATCCCAGTATCTGTCTTACATGCCAGGTAAACCAGGAAGATCAGCCAGGGGGAGTTAGAAGCAGGAATTGATTAGTTGGCTTACACAGATCCAGCTGGAAGGCAAGGAAAGGGAGAGACCAATAGCCCAGAGCTCAGACCAGAGCAGAAGGAATCATTTAATTAACTATAATCTGCTAAAAATATTTGAAAATATAAATTTCTGTGAATTTGTCCTCAATTTGAAAATTCTTCTGCTCTTTTGTTTTCAGCATTAGAAGTATGGCTCTGCTGGGAGAACCAGAAAAAACAAATGGATTGTTAGGCATTGTGCTGGCCAAAGAATCTGGACAGATTGACATTCACTATGTAAAGAAGAAGTGGGCATTACCTCAGACTGATGAATCTGAGAAGCTGAATTCAATTTTATTGCAGTCTGTTTAGAAGCAGTGCATCTGTCTAGGTGAACAAGTTGGTGCAAAACATTTACATTCTTTCCCACTGCAATTGGAAGATTTGTTATTTGAATTTGTATATTAACTTGTATATATTTTAAAGAGTATCAATACACTATTTCAGTTATATGTTTTACCTTTAAAATGACAGAACCAAATTTAGCATTGCTGTACTGAAAAAGACGATGGATTGTATTTCATTATGTGAAGTACTCTAGATGTGTATATATATATATATATAAAAATACTGAAAATATATTCCTATAAATTATACTTCTGTTACTCTTGATTCTGTTCTGAACTAAGTGATGTCAATCCTTTGGTGAGCAACCTGTTCTAGTGGGAGGTGTCTCCCTGTCAATTCAATTCAGGAGAGATGTTGAGGTACTGGTACATGTCTAGAGAAGGGTGACATAGCTGGTGAGGGGCCTGGAGCACAAGCCCTATGAGGAGAGGCTGAGGGAGCTGGGATTGCTTAGCCTGCAGGAGGCTCAGGGATGACCTTATTGCTGTCTGCAACTACCTGAAGGGAGGTTGTAGCCAGGTGGGGTCGGTCTCTTCTCCCAGGCAACCAGCAGCAGAACGAGGGGACACAGTCTCAAGCTGTGCCAGGGAAGGTATAGGCTGGATGTTAGGAGGAAGTTCTTTACAGTGATTGGCATTGGAATGGGCTCCCCAGGGAGGTGGTGGAGTCGCTGTGCCTGGAGATGTTCAAGGAAGCCTGGATGAGGCACTTAGTGCCATGGTCTAGTTGATTGGCTAGGGCTGGGTGATAGGTTGGACTGGATGATCCTGGAGGTCTCTTCCAACTTGGTTGATTTTATGAAAAAGGACAATTGTAAGATAATGTGTTTAGAATGTCTATATGTAAATATATATATATACACACACACAAAAATATATATATTTAAGATAAAGACTATCTCCTTCTGAACCAGATGGAAGTTGTAAATTCTGATCAACTAGTTGTAAATGTTTGCTTTGTAAATTGTTACTTAAATTGAACAAACTCAAAGTGGCCACACGGTGGCGCCAACTCACAGCAGTACTAAAGACAACTCCACCTCGGAGATGATCCTGTTGTAGTCCATTGCACGTTCACCTCTCAGAAGCAGCGGCTGTAATGCACAGCTCGATAAAGTGGCAGAGAGAGGCGTATTTCAGAGACTATTTTTGCTATCCTAGTTTGTTAATCAGCCATATAATTTATTTTTATACGTGTAAAACCAAATTCCTCAGAAATCCTCAAACTGGATGGGTAAAATACAAAGGTACCTGGAAAATCTACCTGACACTTGTCTGTTCTTGCTTCCCCCTCTGACAGACATCTTCCTTTCCTCCCCTCTCCTCTGAAACCACTCTTTTTTTTTGTCAGACAGATAGAGAACTCACTGCTTTAAGTCAGCAAGAAGCACTGGTTCTTGCTGACCCAGCTGATGTGGAAGGGAAACAATCATCATTCTGTTGAAAAACTGAAGAACTGAAAACCATGACAAGAATGGGAACAGGACTCCAGCATGATACTTAATTCACTATGGCTCTCTCTGCAAGGGACAAATCCCTCTGCAAGTAGTGCAAGGAAAGTTGTGGTGTTGCCTGGCAGTCAGTAATTTTACTGAGAGAGATGAAACAAAGGCATGCAAAAGCCCCTGCCTGAACCTGAAATACAGGTTTAAAGTGAAGTTGAAGGCAAAATGAGGAACAAGAATGTATACATAAGTGTGGGTAGGAACCAGTCCTATGGGTATGGAAAACAAAATAGAGCTGACTTACTTAAGAGATTCTGAGATCAGGTGCTCAACACAAGACTAAAACCACTTTTCTAACACAAAGCAGTTGTGGTGCCCTTAGAGCAATGAAAATGCAACCCTTACTATCCTGTTCCATTCTCTTTATTTTGTCTTGGCACTATCTACATTAATGGAAAACAACTGTAAAAATAGATACATGCACCTTGGTTTGGCTTCCAGAATATGACTGGAATGGAAGCAATGGTTATAACATTCATCTTTCAAACTGCGCTTTCACTGAAAGATGGATGATTCTTGAGCTTTTACTTAGCATATCACTTGTAAGTTAGCCAACAGGATTCCCAAAGTGTTTTTCCCCTGCTCCTACTGGCAGCTGTCATCTTTTTCTTCTTTTTTTTTTTACAGAATGCCAAACTGAACGTTTCTTCCAAAATGCATCTGTAAAACTCCCATTTGAATGCTCTTTATTCGTAGAACAGATGGAAAAGTGAAGAGTAAGGAGGAGAAAAATGTACAGAAAGAAAGCAGATCTGTACAAAAAAACATTACAATGGAAAACAGAGGTCATTTGACTCTCCACCATATAAGAAATATTAAAAGTATTCTTCAGACTGTGTGTCACATTCAATAGCTAAGAGTATCAGCTACTCTGTTTCTGTGCTAAAAGTCATTTTCCCACTGCTTTTTGTAGATTGTTTGCATTATTTAACTTTAAAGAGTCCAAGAGGCTTCTGATTGTTTCGCTTCCTATTCCTTTCATTCTGTTCTTCATCTTGTTGGGATTACTTTTCCCAAATGGTACCAATAGGGCTGCCAGTCCCCAAACCTCTTTATCAATTGTATGTTGAGTTTTATCTTCCTTCTGTAAAATCCAGGCACTTTCTCTGGCCATAGCAATAAATTTCTCCAGCTGTGGCTGATTAACATTCTTGCTGATATTAAGGTCTTGTTCAAAGGGGTTCCAGATATAAAGAGGAGATGACTCAGGTTTATTTACTTCCTTTCCCTGCAGATGGTGTAAAGAAAAAGACAAAGTTGCATGTATGTATCATAGTCTGGGCAAATAAATCATTTGAGTTACTACATTAGCACAAAGAGTCAAAATATTTTGACCTAGTAGAGAACTTTTTGCAAACAAGCAAGCAAGCAGACTTCTGCTATGGTATGCATTGCGACATTTAAAAAACATTCTTCTCACAGAAGCAAAATAGTTTCTATCTGTTAAAAACACAGCTTTTATTACAGGGTTGTCAAGAAAAAATACAGGAGTTTGTGCTTTCCACCATATCCAACTAAGGACACTATAAATGCTCTCAATGGTGCTGGAAATTATTTTTCCAAGAGGAAAACTCCCTCCCTTCAAAGAAAGGACTCAGCTTCTGGATACAACCAGTTAAAACATGCTTTCTATATACAATTAATGTTGCTTAGCATAAGTATTAGTTTGAGAAGTAGTAGACAGAGAAAAAGAGTTGATAATGCTGAGATTGGAATTCATTTACCTTTCGAAGATTTATGGAATTCTTTCTGAAATCAAAGTTTCCAAAATATTCAAAAAAGTCACCCAGCAATTTTTCTAAGAGAAAGAAAACCAACAGCCATCAGAAACATTACAAAGGAGTTTATTTTCATTATGTTTGTTAAAAAAAAAAAAAAAAAAAAAAAAGTTAAAAAGACTTAGGAAGATTTACCTACCAAGTGTTTCTGTATTTTTTGTAGGTTTAATCTTGCTTAAATCACTGACAAATGAGCAATCATATCCTCCGATCATATGCTTGTCTTTTTCATCTGAAACAAAAATTGCAGGCAAATTTTGAAGGGCTAAACAGTAAAATGCCACTGTATGTAATAAAATCCGGGTAAGAGACATGACTGAATTCAACAAATGCTGTCATACTAACTGCAATTAGGAGTTCACAGGTGAACTTTGAGGATGAAATTCAACTAAAGTGCTTAAAGATTGAAAAGGAAAAAAAATAATCAATGGACAGGCAAAGAAAAAGATGTGTGAGTATATGATACCTTTTCAAAAGCCTACAGGAGAAGGATTCATGACACTTTGGATTTAGACTTCTTTTAAAGTCACAAACCTACTATCTCTCAATTGAGAACTTTATTACACACTATACTTTAGCACAGATCTCTGAGGTGAATACCTATATGAGCGTTTCAAAAGAAATCAGACCCAGAGTACCCACTATCATGTTCTGAAAAACTTAAAAAGAATTAGAAATACTCCTGTAACATTTCAGGACAGGTACTCTCTTTTGTCTATAAAAACTGTATAGAATCCTGATGGAAATGTTTAGACTTATATTAAAACAACTAAGCACAGACCTTAGACCTTTCTCTGCAATGCACTCAAAAGCTTTTGAGGAAAGCAGAAAGCATGAATGAGGAATCAAGAACTTGAGATGTCATTCTATGCTTTCATAAGATTTACTGAAGATAATGCAGCCTGAAAGCTATGTATGGAATAGCCAGAACAGCTTCTTTGTGAAGACAGAAGAATTATTTGCAGATGGCCTGAACGGTCTCAAGGATTTTACAAACTGTGAGGAAAAAATAGAGCCTTTCTTTTAAACATTTGGTATCTGTAAAACAAACCTGCAATATAAACCAATATGTCTATCTGCACAAAAGCCTTAGCAACTGCAGAGACATTTCAGACCTACAAGTCTCACAAAACCCAAACAAACAAAAAACAGTCAGCATGGCAGCACTAAGCAAATCACTAACTTTTAATTATCTGAGGCACAGAACAAGCCTAACTCCTCTAAACAGAACTTAGTATTGTGTTGAAAATTGATTTATTTCTCCTTTAAAACTGCATTATTCCCACTTCAAGCTCAAGACACACATAATATGCATTGGTATTTGAGATCACTGAGAAAGAGGCTGGGTTTATTCACCCCTTTAGAGAAAACAAATGTGAATCACAGAATTGTCAGGGCTGGAAGTGACCTCAAAGATCATCCAGTTCCAACTCCCCTGCCCTGGGCAGGGACACTTCACACTACACCAGGTGAAGGTCACTTCAATGGACACCTGAACAGCTGTCCTTACCTGCCAGTTCTTTAAGTTGGTCTAGTGTTGGAATGATAGGTGGTGATCTCTTTTGCAGAAAAAACATGACCATCATGGTCAGAGAGAAATTAGTAATCCAGCTTCCAGGAACACTATTTGTAAGTCCATGAACCCGGGCCCAACATCGTACAGTGAACACCAGTGCTCTCACACGGGGATCCAGGCAGCCATAGATGTACAGGAGCTCTGAACTTCTTATGGCAATGCTGAAGAAATGAAGAGTAAAAGATATGTAAATGATGAAAGAATTGTCAAGAACCAGATGTTCACTTTTCTGGCCTGATCAGTTATATAAGGGAAGAGGGCATTCATTAAAAGCCCCAAACATTTAACTTTTATGCATCTAAAAACAAACAGAAGAGAATGCTTGACATCGTCCAGGGGCTGATCAACCTGAAAAGCAATGAAGAAAGGACTGTTCATATGCCCCCAAACAAGAAGAGAAGTAATGGCTAATGACCTCTGCCTTCTCTTAATTCCTTATCAGCCAGCCTTACTGTACAGTGGTTTTCAAGTCTTCAGTTTCACCTAGCAAGTATTTCCTGTGCTGGAGAAATAGATCTTAACCACATTAAAATTTAAGTCAAAAATATGCTCTTTACTTTCAGAGGCAACATTCACACTTGTCAAGAAGCCAGAAAGGAGTAGACTCAAGAGCTTCCAGGTTTCATAACATAAATACACTGAACTTTTTAAAACCAAGTCTCACCTGTTGCTGACTGATAGGTCACACTGGAATCCTGTTGGCTGATGAGAAAACTTGACCAGTGGACAGCGAGCATTGAGGATCTTCTGTACGTTCACACATCCGGGAGCAAAATTATCAAGGCAATCACCAATGACAGAAAGGATTTTCTGAGTTGCTAGTCTCTCAGATGGTAATCTCTTCATTTGAAATTCCATTTCAAAGGGACCTTTTTTCTAACAGAATTTCAGAAGTTAGCTGTTAGCTCTGGAACCAAACAGACATTTAAGAACACTTCTGAAAGACTATGACAATTTGCAAAGGAGTTTGTGCAAGTAGAGACTGAAAGATAAAAAAACCCACCAAATCAAAGCAGCCCATTGTCTTTTCCTGTTTTATGGGTTTGTTTGTGTTTTTCTTTTAAGGAAAGCAGAGCTTGCTTTTCCTAAACTATCTGTCACCATGCAAACACAAAGTTTTCAAAATGCCAGAGTCAATTACTCAATTCAGAATCCATGAAGAATCCTAACTTCTCCACAGGGCATCTCTGATCCAATTCTCCTTTCTTCCTACCCTGATTCTCACCTTTTTTCTTTCTCCAAATATCCAAAAGGATATTTACACTGTCTACAGTCACATCCAGCTTCTGAACATCTTCAAATCCATTCAAATAAATTTGTTCAGTCTATAGTCTGACCCCATTTAACACCTAAGTATAAACAAACTGATTCCTGGGTATGAAAGAGCAAACAACCTGCTCTGTTGAAGAAATCTAACAAGAGTGAAGACGCACAGCATCATCTTACCACTTTTGCAGCTTGCTTCTGTGTATTGTGGAAGTCCAGAAACATGTCCACATCACATCCCAATTTGCCAAAGCTGTTGACTGAAGAGCCAAAAGGCTTTACTGTGCTGTCTGGAAAATAGGCACGTGCAAAATCTCGAACCAGGGAGCAGGCCAGAAACCGGAGCTTGATGTTTTCTTCTGTAAGCTGATACTCATTCAGTAGAATGTACATCTGACTGCTTATCTGATTAAGAAAGTACCAGTGTAAAAATACACCTCCATCTATTAATACCTATCTTCATCTACTTAATATCATTGCAATAAGAAGATTTTTTTTTAAACACAAGCAGATTTATTTCACAGAATCGCAGAATGCATCAGGTTGGAAGGGACCCTCAAAGGTCATCTTGTCCAACCCTCCTGCAGTGAGCACAAGGAATTTTTTTGACAATTAAAATTGCTAACTTAATCTCTCTGTTTCAGTGCTTAAGAACCACTCACCCCAAATTCTAACAGGTGTTACCTTCTTTAAACAGATTCTTTGTAAGTCTCCCGTTACCACTTGCACATCTGAAATGGACATGGATCAGTTTTAATTTAAGAGAGATCTAGAAACTTCTACTTACACTGTCTGCATGACAAAGCTTTTGAATAAGCTCTTTCACTGGAATATGAGACTGAGGAGATAGGTGAACTGGTGTCTCTCGGGCAGCTTGACTCACTCGGTTGTTCAGTGTCAATGTAAAAAGTCTAGATTTAAATGGGACATAATGCTCTGCAGCACTTGGGACTCCAACAGCATCCTGCAGGGAGGCTATACTGTCCTTTTCTGAAAATTCTATTAAAGCATGGATACCCTAGAACATTGAGAAAGAAAATAAACAGGGTTAGATAACTGCATACAAACCCTGAACTGATTGCACTGGTATTATTCAGATGTTTGTGGAAGTATTGAGACATGGATAATGCAAATAAACAGGGTTAGATAAATGCATACAGGCTTTGAACTAATTGCACTGATATTATTCAGATGCTTCTGGGAGTACTGAGGCAAACCTCTTGAAGCTGAACGTTTGGTACTGTACCTCAACACTGTTAAGACACTCACTAGACCTCACTAGAGGTCAAAAATATTTAAGATATGCTATTCTTGGCAGCAAACACTAAACACGAAAGCGTTTAAATCTATTTATCTTCACATCTCAAGAAACTCATGAGAAAAGAGTTAGCAACGGTGCCACATAAGAGTTAAAAAAGACTTAGTGCCAAACAGGTTGCTAGCTGTCTTTTACAGATGGTGCTTAGCCATGTTTCTCAACAATGTGTAAAGTTTAACAAAGATAAAAATGATTTTAATACGCTCATTACATATCATTTGCTTAACTTGCACACCAGAGGCTTCGACCAAATGCTGGAATTTCTTTTTGTCAAAGTCTAGATTTTTAGTTTACATTGTTAATTACTTACATGATTTTCAAAAAAGAAATGACTCTTAATGTTTCCATGACTGGATAAATACTGTAATAGCTTTTTTTCATTCAGTTTTGATGGACACTTAATTAAAACAGTCCGTTCTGCTTGCTCCAGTCGTTCTTCTTGGACCTCAGTGAATGTCTTCTTTCTGGTATTGACTTCAGCATCTGTAAGAAGAAATGAGCATCAAGGCTTTTCTACATAAAGATTTATACATACATAGGGTTGGAAGAGACACCATCAAAGGTTATCTTGTCCAATGCCCCTACAGTAAGCAGGGACACCTCCAACTACATCAGACAGCTCAGGGCCACCTGAAGTCTGAAACTTGGCTTTAGTACACTTAATCTCTTCCTCTGGATTGAGCAACTGAACAAAAGATTTGTCCAGGCTTTCTAAAAGGCTTACAACACGAGACAAAACAAGATTGAATGAAGGACACAAACATGAGTGTATTTCTCTCACAAATGCATACATTTTTAAGAAGAAGGAATAAGAACCGTAGGTAGAAAACCATACTAACTTCCTTTGATGCCACAGGAAGTTCAATGATAAAATCAATCTGCTCTGTGAATTGCTGCTTAGCATTAAAACCAGCACACACAGCTGGACTCTATGCCCATGTCTGGAAAATATCAGCTACGATACAAGGTAGAGCTACACCTTCAACAAACTGCACAGAAAAGATCACCTCTTTCAGCTACCATGAAACCAGTACTTTCACCTTCAGAGCAATTCAACACTTGCTTATTTCTACAACTCATCACACCCTTTTACAGTAAACTCCTACTCAGAATTTTTGTTTAATCCTACGCTTTCATCTCATCTGCCACAATAAACCCACAGATCAGTCATCTCTCACCACACTACTGGCAATCTATACTGCTTCTGACAGCCTGCAGAATTAACATGGAAAGGTGACATGCTGGAACATCCAGAAACACAGAAAGCATTTTTCCATTGTGCACAGGCAAAGGGGCCACCTCTCAAATTCAAAACCATGATCACTTCCCCGCATAACCAATTAATCCACTGATCACATAAGATTACTGGAGCAAAGCTGCTCCCTGTTAATACTGCCATTTGTAACTCAAGACTGGGAAGCTGGAAAACATGGCAGTTCTCTGCAGCTACCATCTGTTACAGAAAGATTCAACAGACAGCTCTTAATATTTTATGTTTTCAGCTCTGAGGAACCCATGGGGTATTGTGGCCTCAAGAAAATATGAACTAGTCATCAGCTAATGACAAGGACTTTTGTTGGCTTTTTAGAAAAACTCTTTTGTTTCACAAGTTTATTTGAGATCTCATGCAGGCTAGTAAAGAACCAAACTAGTTGTGTCAAGAGCTTAGTTTTATATATAATTTTCCATCAGAACACCAAAGCTGTTTGCAGATTTGACTGAAATGCAGAAAGGACAAGTCCCATGGGCAAGTGACACAATGAGATTAATTCACACCTTACTCCCACAGCTGTGTGTATTAGGTCAGAGTGGCAGTGTGATTCTTGCCTGATTTACTACATGTACGTGCTTGGTTACTGCCGTAGAAAAGGTGTTCCCACATCTCAGCTCTGCTGTCACTTGCAGTCTGAGCACAGCGCAGATGATCACATCCAAATGGTCATTGTGAGCATTGTAAACGCAGGAAAGCCTCAGTTCTGCACATTTCCAGTTAGTGCCAGACCATTTCACAGTTCTTTTGAAGAGGCACACAGCATCACAGCTGCCAAGAGAAACAGCCTCATCCTCCTCACGGTGCTCGTACACATCCTAATGCTGCCCTCTACACACTGATGCTAATGCAAGCATCCAGCTGGTCATGTAGCAAACCAGGTAAGCCTAAAGGAGAGCTCCCTCCTTCCTGGCCTGCCCCAAAGCCACAGCAGCAACCAGACCTTTCCTGTGTCTTTTTTTACGTAAGTCTCTCACGACGATCACTGCCACTTCATTTACCTCTGCATTTAACAATGCAAGTCCTACACAACGGCGGTGGATTTTGATCTCCTGGCCTGAGCGCATACTGGCGCTACAGCCGGCTCCGCTGCTGTCGGAACAGCTCCCGGTAGTGGCTCCCCAGCTGCTCTTCACGCCTGCGACGCCGGTAATGGCGAGGCTACTCTCCCAGAGCCGAGCCATTCGCCGCAAACACGACAGGGCGGCCACTTCACTCCCCTCGCCTGACCTCATCGCCTCCCCCCCTTACCGGGGGAACTACCCGGGAGAAACGGCAGTCGGCCTCTGAGAGGAATGCGGCGCGGCCCAGAGACCCGTACCTTCACCCGTTTCCTCTGCGCCGGCCGCCGGCAAGGCCCTCTGCACCGCGGCGCCGGAGGAGGTGAGGTGGGACTGCTCACGGGACTGCCCGCGGCCCGTACAGCCGCCGGCCGCCGGCGGGCCGGAGAAGCGCAGGCGGCCCCGCAGCAGCAGCAGCACACGCCCTCCCGCGCGGTGCGCCATTACCGGGCAGCGCCGCGCCCCCACCAGCAGCCACTGCGCAGGCGCGACCCGTCGTGTACCGACGGCGGCCACCGAGGCTCAGTGTTCTTCCGTCTGGCGCAGTGTGGCTACCGATGCACTGAGTTACCGGGATGACCTTTCACGGGTCGGAAAGGGCTCTTGATGCTACGGAAGCGTGCGACAGCAGGCAGCTGCCTAATCTGACATGAGGGGACGAGTTTAATCGGACGGCCCAGCCCAGGATCAAAGCGTGTGGGTGCGGGCAGCTGCCTATTGCGGAGGAAACAAACCGAGCTGTCCAGGCCCAAGGCATATGAGTGCTGCCGCGGGCACCAGTAGCTTCCCACCTGCCACCCCTTTGTTGAGCACCATCAGCCAAGGGCAGGAGGGTGAAGCTCCAACTGCCGATGACCAAGGTGATGGGAGACGAATGTACATTTTGGCAGGGTGGCTGTTTAGGAAAGCGAAACAAAACGTTTGTCTTGCCCTATACCAGGGCTGCAAAAGCAGAGAGAGTTACTGTAATGTACGCAGTGTACACATTCAGTAGAAATGGAGGCACCTGGGAAATAGTCATTGTCCTACTGCAGTTTCTCCAGGTATGGACTGAAGAAGACGTATTTTTCTTTAGTATTTAAAAGCAATCTGTGTAAAACTGTGGACACATCTGCAGCATATCTTGGGGGCTATGTAGTGTCTTTGTGTGTTAGCAGGTCTTGACTGCAGAGCTGTAGTCTTGGTAGCCTCCTAGCAAGTCAGTCTGTAAGTAATTGCTGTGGCCTAATTATCTTGGGTTTGTATCTAAGGATGATCCAGAAGACGGAGAGTAGATTGCTTTTAAAATACTGCATTTCAATTTCTATCCTACATATGCATACCATGCAGCAGACTCCCATCCATTTCTCTGGGGTGAATTTCCTTTGGAATCCTATGACTTGTCCTTCCTAAATTCGTTGCTGTGGAGAGAAAGAGAAACTCCTCCTCTTTTTCCTCTTTGAAATTGGTCTAAAAAAGGAAAATGGTTTCATTAGAAGTAATTGTGGGTTTAGGAAAATTAGTAACTCAAGCAGGTTCCTGAAAGAGGATACCTCAGGTAACCTAGCATGAGAGCTGCTACGTGTTAAGGATGTAGCCTTTGCCTCCCACTTTCAAGGTAGTGCCAATTGCATCCTGTCCTGTAGCCTGCCTTGTTCCACGGTCCCCTTTCTTTCCTTCCTCTGTTTTTGTTCATCTTCAGCTTTCCTCCCTTTTTTGAAACAGACATTTCTTAGCAAGTGCACTGAGTAGTGCAATTGGATGAGGTCAAACTCAACAAAGAGGACACACATTCCTTTAAGAAGGTTTGCCAGTGTATTTGTCATTTATATATTTTGAAGAAGCTGTGTGTGAACAGGGGCTGACACTGCTTAGCAGTGTTCCATGTACTGTTATGATACCAGGTAAAATGAAATCAGGTAGCGAGCTTTTTTGCATCCCTGCATGGTTCAGAATGCTATTTGTGCCATACTTTGGACAATTTTGAACAACACAGGAGGCGAGGTAGCAGAAATAAAAACTTTGAACAAGGGAGTCAATGTGCCTGGACAGTATGTATGTACTACTACTAACATCGAAGCCTAAGGTTCTGAAATTCCATAACAGAGGCTTGGCTGTTGAGTTCAGTAAGCAAATAAACCATTACAGTGCAGATAATAAACAGAAAATACAGCCTGTATCTCATGAGACTTTGACAAAGTCAACTCCTCAGCCCTTGGTGCTGCATCAACTGGTTTTGGTGATTGGGAGGTGCCATTCCTCCTTACAAGCAAATTCACTGAAGAGAAAGCCATTGAGCAGCACAATCCTGCCTTTTGAACGAGACATTAAACTTAGTCCTGCCTGATTTTATCAATCACCATGCTCAGACTACCGTCTCCAAGCATATTTTAATCCTACGCTGAGTGCTTCACGCAGTTGTCCTAAATTTCCCTCGATTTCCAGCGGAAGTCCTGTTCGGATGTGTGTGCTGGCAGCTGCTGGGGTCCCCTTTAGATGCACACGGGGCTGTGAGGGGTCACCGGTGCTACCAGCCGATACCACGCAGCTGCCAGCAGGCAGTGCCTCCGCTAGGGACACGCCAGGGCAGGCCGATCGCGCTCCCCGGGACCGCCCCTGCCCTGCGCCCGGGGCGGGGGACGCTGCCTCCCTCCTTCCAGGAAACCGAAATAGTAACCTCGGTCGGGGCCGCCTCCGGTTCTCCGCCCCCGGCGAGGGGCGGGCAGCCCTACCTGCGCCCTTCCCCGCCCCCGGGAGTTTCCCGCGGGACCTGGACGAGGGTCCCGGTGCTGGCTGCGGGCGGGTGGTGTGTCCCGGAGCCCCGTGGGTAAGCAGGGCTGGAGGGGGGCAGCGAAGAACGGGACGGGACGGATCGGGACGGGACCGAACGGGACTCGCCCTCTACTCAGGCGGCTCCAGCAGGGGCTGGGGTTTCAGGCTGGCAGGCTACTGGCTGCCCTCAGCCTCCTGGACAGCGTCGTCCTGGCCGCTGAGGTCTGATCCCAGCACCTTGTGCCGTCCCCGGGGGATGTCAGGCAGGATGGGGTCACTGGACACCATCCTGCTGGAGAAGAACTCTCTGCCACTGTCACCACCAGGAGGTCTTGTGTTGGGTAGTGTTTGTGTGTTTGTGGGGTTTGGTTTGTTTTTTTTTATCCAAATGAAAATGTGGAACTATGTAGAAATGGAAATAGTTTCTTGTCCCTTAACACCATTAATATATATTTTTTTTTCTGAAGGGCTTGTGTTTTTCAAAGTCTGTCAATAATCTTCCTTAAGACCAAATAAGGACTTTTTTTTTTTTTTTTCTTTTCATCAGTGGTGGACAGTTACTTGCCCCTTAAACCAGAAAATTATTCCCTAAAAAGAATACAAGTAATCTTTATTATTGGGTGTCTGAGTGTGTTGAGACAGTCTGTATAGTCTTGGGTTAGTTTGCTGGGTGGGGGTTAAATTTATTTTTAATTGTATGGGCTTTTTTGTTCTTTGCTTTGCTGATCTTTGACACAGAAAAATCTGACAGCTGACGGAAGCTCAAAAGTCTCTTGTCTAGTTACTCTTATTTTAATATGGTGGGTATAAGGGTGCTCTCAAGCTTCTCAGAAAAAGGGGCTTAAGTAAAAGCTGCTTGTGATCGAGAAATCCACTCTGAGCTTGCAAATTAGTCATGTGAGGATGTTGAAATAATGGCAGAACTGGTGAGTCTGGTGCTTTAGCAGCTGACTTAGATTCTTATGTTTAGTTTAGTTTTTCCACTGTTGGTGAAAACAATTCTTTTAACTGAGAACTTAAGTAAAGCTTGCTCGCTGATGTCAGTTCTTCATGTACCTGGACTGTATAGAAGTAGTCAGAATGCCACTTGAGTTCTCACCACAGGTACTAGCAGAGGATGTTAGGTATAAAATGGAAAAAAATAATTCCCTGTTGTTAAAAAAAAGGTATATATTTATTTGCTAGTGGTGAAAATTTAGTGCATGTATTACTGCATAATTTAAACAGTAGCTTTACATAGTCTAAATACTGCTCTCATTATGTAAATATTTAGTGTTCAGATCTTGCTAGATAGAGGGGAAAATGAAGGCTCTGAAGGATCTGCAGCTCCTTTCAAGCACTAAAAGCCCAGTACTGTGAATAGGCAGGTTATAGGCACTTTTTCTTGTTATTCAGAGCCTCTTTTTTTGTATAGTAGCAAAACTAAGACATTAGTAGTGTTGGGCTGTAGTTTGGGAACCTGTTGAGAAACAGAGCAGAGTTTGCACCTATGGAAAGCAGCGTTTGTTCTGAACTGTACAGAGAGATGCTTTATGCATCAGAACATTTTGAGAGTGAGTTTAATTGTGGTGTATGCTCATCTTTATCCACAAAAGCCTAGAGCATCTAGAGGCTCATGTCTTTCTTCAGAAAGTTCTTTGGGAATAGTTTCTAACTTCACCTGACTTTACACATGCAGTCTCTCAGTTTCTTTTGTGACTGGACTGTTTCCTTTCTCTCCACTCTCAATGATTCACACCAGTTTAAAAAAAAAAAAGGCAAGGAATAAGAAGTTCTGATGTGTGGGGGGCAGAAAAAATCTATTTCACAATAAATAGATTTCAGGCTTTGTTAAGAGCATTTAGCTTGGGCATGGAGTAGGAAGGTGGGATGCCAGGGGTTAGAAGACACTTCTAGCATCTTCTGTTTCTCGTGTGGGTTAAGAAAAGGCTGATATGTCTGAGCAGATGCAAAACCTGGGTTCTTCCCGCTCGAGTAAGTGCTGGTGACCACAAAGGTTTCCGACCCAGCTGTCCAGCGCTGGAGGTGCTGTCAGGTTGGCTTGAGGCTGGCTGAACCGGTGTGGAGCGCTGGCGAGAATCACTGTGTCCATCGTGGGGGGGTGGAGGAGCCCCGGTGCCGCTGTGCCACCATCCCCCAGGGGGTCTCAAAGGGGCGTGTGCTGCCCCCCCCTCAGCCGTTCCCGCAGCGCATCTGCCGGGCTGCCCTGCCCGGCCCGGGCCGGCCCTGCCTCGCACCTTGCCACACGTGGGCTGAGTTTCTGTGCCAAGCCGGCCGCGTCACGTTGCTTGGTTTTCTTCAGCGCTAGAGCTGACGTAAATACTCTGACCCATGAGAAATATGTGCCACAAAGCTTCCACCTTCTTGCAGGGAGGGTAAGAAAGATAATGATCGTAACCAGAAACTGTACCTGGGGTAAACGGCATCGCTTCGTGGCCTCGGGGGACCGAGGCTGCTGCCCGTCTTTGAGATAAGTCAGGTTGTGCTTACCGCTTTGCTTTTTTTTTTTTTTTTTTTTTTTTTTTTTTNTTTGGCCCAAATTAGATGCTTGCAGCAGATTGTGAAAAAGGGAAATGAGAGCTTTCTAAACGGGGCGTGCTTTACTCAGCTCTGCTAGAGGAAAAGGAGATCCTCCTCTTCTTTGCTGTTGCCAAACGTAAGGCTGGGAGGACAACCGTGGAAAAAAGTGTTTTTCACGACTACTTGGAAATCTGAATGGTCATACAGCAGCTGGATTCTTTTTTTTTCTTTTTCTTTTTTTGAACTGTCATCTTTTTTTCTGCAGAAAAGTCCCCTGTTATCTCAGCCTTGTGGTTACTAGTTTTCCTTTCCGTGAAGCAAATGATCATATGAGCATAAACCAGTCCTCCTGCTTGAGCTGCTGTGCCATGGCTTTATTTCTTTTGCTTTTTCTTATAGGCTGCCACAGAACACTCTGAAATTACCAGCGCCAGTAAATACGGGTTCAAGAAACATGACAACTGTAAGGATTATACTGAGGCCTCTTTGATGCTTTTTTGTGTGATGTAACCAGGATAAATACAAGGTGAGTGCTCTAGACGTGTATGTGTTGGAAATTATTTGTCTAAGTATTTTAATAACTGACCGTGCATGTTTTTAACTGGAGTGGATTAACTCTGTCTGGCTTAAAGAAGGAACCTGGGACGGGAAGGGACTTTGAGGAATGTTGAACCCAGTTTCTTGTAGTGAAAGTTCGCTTCATCAGAGTAGTCAAAATTTATCTTTAAAAGTCATTGCTGCGACTAGCGAGGGCAGAACACATTGCTGGAGACTGCTTAAAAATCTCATTGCTTTTTTAACAACTCAGTTTCTGACTTTCTTTTGGAACTGTTCAAAATTTCAGTTCCAGTCTTGATCTGATCAGTTATTAGCAAGAAAGGTGGGTTATGTGTCTCAGGTGGTGACTTACTTGTGCTTTATGCAATTATGCTAACAAATGCTTGTTACTAGTGGCATGACCTTGCTCCATGACCATCTTTCTAGACATGTCAAATAAGTTTGGGATAAAGTAACTGAGTACGTTTATATGTCTCTTTGTCATCCACTTCCAAATAATTAATTCCATTGTTTTTTCTCCCTTCATTTTTGCATATCCAGCAAAATATAAGTAGTTATTGCTTTCTTACTGTACTAGTTCCTCTAACTCAAAGCTTTATCTCAGTGAATTCCAAGTACAAATGACAAGGGAAGTTCACTAATAACTTCTAAACTAAATTTCCTAACCAAGAATTTTTCTCCATTTCATCCTCACTCAGTCTATGAATTGTGATTTTCTTCATATAGCAAATTAATAATTTTAACTCTAACCGTATAATGATAAGCTGTCTATCACCCTGAACACTTCTTTTCACTGTTACTTTGCTGAAACATTTAGATGAAAAGTGGTTTTAAGTTTGGTTTTGTTTTTTTTTTTTTTCAGGAGTGATTTTTGCAAAGTGGACAGTGATGGAGTATATGAGCACGGGTAGTGATAGCAAAGAAGAGATTGACTTGTTGCTAACTAATTTAAACATGTCTGAGGTGATAGACATCATGGAAGACCTTTATCCAGGTGGAGACCTTGCAGTCTATGAAGACAGCTTAATTACAATGTGTGAAGAGGCAAATCAGAATGAAGAACGTGCAGAATCTTTACTGTTTTGTGAAAGGGACGTTTCTTTGATGTCTTCTGTCAAATATGGGACTGTGGAAGATCTGCTTGCTTTTGCAAATCAGGTGTCTAACACTGCAAAACAATTTAAAGGAGGCAGACAGCAGGAATCAGGAATCCTCCTGAACGTGGTATGTCTCTTTACTTTTTACTTTTAAAATATTAGACCTTAGGAGTTAGATCCTAAACAGAAATCTCCCCCCCAGTCCCAGGGCTAACACTCTGGCTGTCGTTCCTTGTGTGAGCCTGGGACTGGAAGGGATCTCTGAGGGCATCAAGTCTAGCCTCTGCAGCCTCAAGCAGCTGTGGAGAGAGGTCTGTCGTTCAGAAGGGTCCACTATATGTTGTCTCTTCGTAATCCTGGAGATTAGAAAACGTTTCCCAACATTGAATACGACCTCTGGACACGCATTAAAAAACAAAAGCCACAACCGTGGTGGCTTGCAGGTTTGGGAGAAGGTTAGAATTTTCCAGTGCCTTGTGTGCATGTGGTAAAATGAGTTCACTATGCAAAACTCCCAAATGAGGATCTAGAAAGCACTCTGTACAAAGTATAGAAAGCAGTAATGTAATGAAAATAAGCATATAGTATCAACTGACCTTTAGAATGACAGCGTTATGTCATACCACACTAAATTAATGTATAGATGCATTGCTTTGAAATATGTTACCTTTTTTTTTTTTTCCCTAAACTGATTCATGTTTTACTAGTAGCTGTAGGTATTAGTGGCATTGAACTTCTGTCTAAAATCAGTTGCTCTGGAAATAATCCACCATGAAATGGGAGTTTATTCATGTATGTCTGTGTTGCTGCTTCATTAAGGAGTTTTACATCTGCCATCTTAAATGTCTCCCACATAATATGTTCTGTATGTGAACACTGGTTGCTTGAGGCTTGCTGGTTACTCAGGTGTGAAATAGCACAGGGTGTTGCTTTATTCTGATTTGCAGGGAGCATTGCAGTATTGCAAGGCAGGCACTTTTGACCTCTGTAATTGAGTTTATTACTGAAGTGACACTAATATTAAAAGTTTCCTATACCTGGGATAGCTCCTGTTCTACATACTGGCCCTTGTTTTGCTTGCACGTTGTTGCAGCTGCATGCAATTGGTATGACCCAGGTACTATTTAGGTGCACGTGATCCCATTAAGCAACTGGGGATTGGAGGCCTGGCATTCACCTCTCCGTGCATTTCAGCAGGTACACTGGAAATACCTGCAGCATTTCAGTTAGGGTCAGGAGTGCTTCTGATTGCCTGGTGACCCCACTGACTGCACTCTGGCTCATGTCATAAAGGGTCCTGGAGCACACAAGCTGGATTGCTTTGCATTGAAACTAAACTGGAGAATGTGTTAGAGCCACAAATGAGCATTTGCACCATGGGACCAGTCTAAGAATTAGTCCTGAAAACATGCTTAGTGGGGTGGCTGTTGCAGTCTTGCTCTGCAGCTCCACTCCACTTGGTCTATATTCCTTTTCAGCACAGGTGTGGCCCATGTGGATTAGCTAGTCTCAACCCCTGGAAATCCAGAAGTGAGCAGACTAGATGTCCAAATTGCTACTCTGCACCTTTCCTCTTGTCAAGTAGAGGGGAAGCTCATTCTGCATATCCTAAGCAAAATATTATTATTAAAAGGCACACTTTCCCCACCAGTTCAGAACATATCCTTCCCAAAAATAAGAATTTTCGAGGTACTAACTTATTTCATGTAGGTACCACTCACAAATGACAATTTTTAGCAGTCAAGGAGATACTTTCCAAGTTGAAAAGCCTGAATGTAGTTAAAGCACAGAAAGGCTTTGTACATTACATCTTAGAAAGAAGTTTAAACCCAGCAATCTTCCTAATGTGCTGTTAAAAAGAGTAGCTGAAGAGCTGAGTATGTGAGGCCACCTGACAGACATAATGTGATAAATCTCTTTGATCTGCTTTTGCATATCTTAGAGAATCTCAGTAAAATAACAGTAAACAGGTTAATGATATACCAGATACTGACAAAACTGTACATCCCTGAGTTAATTAGGAGCATATTCACAGGAAACATTACTAATTCCATAGCTGAGAGAATATTAAGAGGCTGAAGAAAGAGCATCACATAGCAAACAGTACTCATATGGCTATAGTTAGGAGTTTAGAATCATAGAATGGTTTAGGTTGGAAGGGAGCTCAAAGCTCATCCAGTTCCAAGCCCCCTGTGCCATAGGCAGGGACACCTCCCACTAGAACAGGTCGCCCAAGGCCTCAGCCAACCTGGCCTTGAGCACCTCCAGGAAGGGAGCAGCCACAACCTCCCCGGGCAACCTGTGCCAGTGTCTCACCACCCTCACTGTAAAGAATTTCCTCCCAACATCCAGTTTAAATCTCCCTTCTTCCAGTTTAAACCCATTCCCCCTCCTCCCGTCATTACCAGACCTTGTGAATAGTCTCTCCCCATCCTTCCTGTGGGCCCCTTTCAGGTACTGGAAGGCTACTATGAGGTCTCTTTGAACCCTTCTCTTCTCTAGGCTGCTGAGCCCCAACTCTTGTCGCCTGTCCTCGTAGGACAGATGCTCAGAGGGCTGGAGCATCATCAGAGGCCTCTTTCTCATGTCTAGAGGAAGGGAGCTGTTTCTGAGGAAGATTTAGAGCAAGATACTGACTTAGATGCTCTGAATCGCTGCCTGGAGAAGCCTTCCTGGCCTTGTTGACCATACAAAGAACCAAACTCACAACATTGCCCACCTAAAGCAGACAGTGTGACTCTCACTCAGTTTTGTTTTTTTTTTTTTCTTCTAAATACAGTATAAAACCAGAAGGTGATGTCTGGTAAAATTGTGGCAGACTTCTTCCACCTTTTACTAGGCAGCAGAAACTCCTCTCCCAGATGCCAAATGTAGCTGTGTTCCCCTAGCAGTACATGTGCTATTAGCAAACACTGAAACTCTTGCTCACATGGTGTAAGATAGCCTGTGAGTAACAGCTATGTGGCATAACGAGTTGGATTACAGGAAGGACAAACATGCAGGTAAACCTAATAACAAGAGGCGGGTAATTTCATTAACCCAGCTGCTGTTGTTGTTGTTTCGAGACAATTAATTGCAACTTACACTTTGCAAAGTTAGTCACTGGAGAGAAACGTGGATGCCTGGACCGTGAATGAGTGCCACACCTCACATGCTGTTCCCATTTGGTGTTTCTAAATAAAGACTGCAGAACGGATCGCACGCGTCGTGCACATACATAAGGGATACTTCTTTTTTTTTTTTTTTTTTTTTCCCTTTTCTCCTCCTGTTAAAAATTGACT